>CATNWA010002264.1:0-68812 GCA_951230385.1 Staurois parvus
ACAAAATACTTTCTCCAAAACCCTTTGTTTTCATGGCCCACGTAAGACAACTGCCTCAAATGGAGAAAGTTTAGCACTGTTGCTATCCCCTAGGCGTGGTCATCCTGAAAAAAGACGCAAGAGCACAGCGCAAAATGCTGCATGAGGTAAAGAAAATCCCAGAGTGTCAGAAAGACCTACAGAAATCCTGGCACATGCTAACATTTTTGTTGACACATCTACAATAAGGGAAAACTTTAAACAAGAAGGGATCATGGGGGGAAAACCCACGGGGAAACCTTTCTGTCCAAAAAGAATATTGCAGCACTTTTGAATTTGCAAAAGAGCACCTGGATTTTTCCCCAGCATACTGGAAAAATTATCGTGGACAGTAAACCAAGTTTGAGTTTTTTGGGAAGAACACCAACACTATTGTGGAGAAAAAAAGGCACAGCACACCACATCAAAACCTCATCCCCCTGTGAAACATGGCGGAGGTACATCAGGTTTGGGGCGCTTTGCTGCCTGGGGCGGACGGATTGTTTTCTTTGATGGGGAAAATAAAATTCTAGAGTTTATCAAGACATTTGCGGGAAAACGTACAACCACTTCCGCCCCCTGAAGTCCGCAGAGGATGGGTGTGCCAACGGACAATGACCCAAAGCTACAAGTAATTCAAAAAAAAAGGGGCAACAGCCAAAAATACGCCTTCTGGGGTGGCCCCGTCAGATTCCCGACCCCAACCCCCATTGAAATTCTGTGGCATGACCCTTTAAGAGAGCATTCACACCAGACATCCCCAAATATTCAACTGAAACAGTTTTGTGAAGAGGATGGTCCAAAATTACTCCAGATCGTTGGCAGGGCTGTCGCAACTACAGAAAAAGTTTGTTGAGGTTATTGCTCCAAAGGAGGGCAACCCGTTATTAAGTCCAAAGGGTTTCCCAAATTTTTCCTCCCCGCACTGTGAAGTTTTTTTCATGTTTTTTGCCAAAAAACCAGGCAACATCTAAAGTTTTTGTAATTATGTATCACAGACTGTGTTCTCTATTGTTGTGACTTAGATGACGTTCAGAGCCCATTTTATTCCCAATTCATGCAAAACTCCCGTAACCCAAGGGTTACACATACTTTTCTTGCAACTGTACATTAACATACAACCTGACACCTGTGCTCTGTAACCTTACACCACGACCTGATCCATGTGCTCTGTACAATTACATACAATTGCCCCTGCAGCCTGTATGTTACACAACTCCTAACCTTTTGCAATGATTGTACCCATTGAGCACACATAACCTGACCCCTATACACTGTACATTTTATTCTTGACCCGCTGCATCTCCGTACATTACATTGTACTCCTGCCCCTACACCGAGTACATTACATAGCTCTGACCCCCTGCACTCAGTATGTTACATACTCTTTCTTGACACATATTTACAATACAACACACCTGACCCCTGTGCCTCCTGTACATCTAGATAACAAAGCTGATCCCTGCAGCCTGTATGTTACATACTCCTGCCCTCTGCAAATGATTTACATTACATACACTTGAACCCCTGCAACTCTGTTAACGTTTACAATCTTGAACCCCTGCACCTCCCTGTTACATTACTTTTAACTCCTGACCTGCAATAGGTATATTACATTATATCTGACCCCCTGCACTAGGTATATTACATATATCTGACCCCCTGCACTAGGTATATTACATATATCTGACCCCCTGCACTTAGGTACTTATTAACCTGCAATATATCTGATTTCCCCCTGCACTAGGTATATTACATATATCTGACCACTGCACTAGGTATTATTACATTATCTGACCCCCTGCACTAGGTATATTACATATAGCTCGGTCACCCTGGATATTACTTATAATCTGCACTGCAATAGGTATACTTATTACAGATATCTGACCCCTGCACTAGGTATATTAACATATATCTGACCCCCTGCACTAGGTATATTTACATATATCTGACCCCCTGCACTATGGTATATTACATATATCTGACCCCCTGCATCACTAGGTATATTACATATTTCTGACCCCTGCTCTAGGTATATTACATATATCTGACCCCTGCACTAGGTAATATTACATATATCTGACCCCCTGTGCACTAGGTTTATTACCAAGTACAGATGATCTGACCCCTGCACTAGGTAAATTACATATATCTGACTAGGTATAATTAACATATATCCCCCGTGCACTAGGTATATTACATATATCTGACCCCTGCACTAGGTATATTACATATAATCTGACCCCTGCACTAGGTATATTACATTATATCTGACCCCTGCACTAGGTATATTACATATATCTGACCCCACTGCACTAGGTATATTTACTAGATATAATATATCTGACCCCCTGCACTAGGTATATTACATATATCTGACCCCTGGACTAGGTTATATATACATATATCTGACCCCCTGCACTAGGGTATATATCTACATATATCTGATCTGTCCCCCTGCACTAGGTATATTACATATATCTGACCCCTGCACTAGGTTTTATTACATATATCTGACCACTGCACTAGGTATATTACATATATCTGACCCCCTGCACTAGGTTAGGTAATTACATATATCTGACCCCTGCACTAGGTATTAGTTACATATACTCTGACCCCTGCACTATGGTATATTACATATATCTGAACCCGTGCACTAGGTATATTACATATATACCCCTGACAACTAGGTATATTACCATTTATCTGACCCCCCTGCACTAGGTATATTACATATCTATCTGTATAAATACATATATCTGAACCCCCTGCACTAGGTATATTACATATATCTGACCCCCTGCACTAGGTATATTACATATATCTGACCCCCTGCACTAGGTATATTACATATATACTGACCCCTGCTCTAGGTTTATTACATATATCTGACCCCTGCACTAGGTATTATTACATATTTCTGACCCCTGCACTAGGTATATTACATATATCTGACCCCCTGCACTAGGTTTATTTCATATATCTGACACATGACACTAATATTTCAGTTTTATCTGACCCCTGCACTAGGTATATTACATTATATCTGACCCCCTGCACTAGGTATATTACATATATCTGACCCCCTGCACTAGGTATTATTACATATATCTGACCCCTGCACTAGGTATATTACATATATCTGACCCCTGCTCTAGGTATATTACATATATTCTGACCCCCTGCACTAGGGTATAGTACATATAATATCTGACCCCCAGCACTAGGTATATTACATATATCTGTATGTTATACTTATATTCTGACCCCCTGCACTAGGTATATTACATATATCTGACCCCTGCAACTAGGTTATATTACATATATCTGACCCCTGCACTAGGTATTATTACATATATATCTGACCCCTGCACTAGGTATATTACATATATCTGACCCCCTGCACTAGGTATATTACATATATCTGACCCCCTGCACTAGGTATATTACATATATCTGACCCCTACTAGGCATGCATTATGTTACTTTATATCTGACCCCTGCACTAGGTATATTACATATATCTGACCCCCTGCACGCAGTATATTACATATATCTGACCCCTGCACTAGGTATATTACATTTAGACTGAACCCCTGTTACACTAGGTATTTACATTTCGGACCCTCTGCCACTAGGTATATTGCATATATCTGACCCCCTGCACGCAGTATGTTACATATATGGGGGACCCCTGCACTAGGTATATTGGCATATATCTGACCCCCTGCAACCAGTATATTTACAATATTATCTGACCCCCTGCACGCTGTTATAATACATATATCTGACCCCTGCACTAGGTTATATTACATATATCTGACCCCTGCACTAGGTATACTTTACATATATCTGACCCCTGCACTAGGTTCTTACATAATCAGGTGACACCCCTGCAACTATATAATATATCTGACCCCTGCACTAGGTATTATAACATATATCTGACCCTGCACTAGGTATAATACATATATATCTGACCCCCCACACGCAGTATGTTACTTACTCTTGACGGCCTGCATTATGCACATTGCAATCACCTGAACTCTTGTGAACTACCTACTGCTGCCCCCCTTGCACTCTGTTGTAACATTATATTATGCCTGGCTTCTGCACATAGGCTACAAAGATGTAGGGACCCTTCTGCTGTTTAATGCAATTTTGACCTGTGCACACACAGCACTGAATGAATTAGTATTGGGGGGGGGGGGGGGTTGCTATCAGGTAAGCTCTATGGGGCCCCATGATTATTAATTACTGACCCTGTTTTCCCTAACTGACATGTGCGGTTCATTTCTCGTTTATGAATGAAATTTCGGGTGAGTTTCTTGTTATTCAGAGATTCAGATGTATCAGAATCCCCTCCTGATAACAATAGTAACTAAATACAACAAATCTGAAACAAATGGTATCCCCCCCAACAAAAATAAAAAATGAATATAAAAAAATTTTATTGAATTTTGTTTGATATTTGTTTCATTCGGATGTGTAAAGCAATCTAAAGAAAAATGTTGCAAAATTGAATAGCTAGTTGTTAGAAGAGGGAATACTGCGGCATCGCTTAACAACTATTGGTTCCCCATGGCAGCAGAATGTAACACAGGAATGAGTCCTGGCATTAGAAAATTTATAAATTAAAAAAAATGTGTGGGGTTCCTCCAAATCTCAAACCAGGCCCTTAATCATATCCTCTAGCCTGCAGGCCAATAAAGGGGAAAGAGGGGCAAGTGCCCCCCCCACACTGAATCCATTGCCAGGCCACATTATACCCTCCAAATGGAAGGGGGTGTTTTTATTCAGTTGGGGGAGGAAGGGCACCCCCACAAGCACCTTGTCCCCATGGTGATGAGGACAAAGACTTCTCCCCACAAACCTGGACCAATGGTTGTGGGGGTACGGGGGGTGGGTAATTTATTGGAATCTGAAAGCCCCTTATAAACAAGGGGCCCTCAGATCATTCCTCCTACCACATGTGAATGACCTATGGATGTACATAGTACCCCTACTCATTCACCAAAAACGTGAAAAATTAAATGTAGATTAAAGACAATGACTACACCGCCCCATGCTTACGTACCGGCTGGGGAGTAGTAGCGAGTCACTTGAAGAGTGTCTATGGACAGGGACCAGTCCTGTTTACGGCAGGCGGGCCGGGATCTGGGAGCCCCCTTGTTAAAGGGTCCTTCCAGATTTCGATCAAGTTAAGATACCCCTCAGACATCTCCACAACCTAAGGGCCAGGGGTTGTGTGGGGTAAGAGGTCCTTGTACTTTTTCAACATGTGGGCAAGGTGCTTTGGAGTGGTTGCCCCCCCTCCTCCACATATGCAAACCCCCCCCCTTGTTGAGAGCATTGCTTGGCATGGTTCAGAAGGGAGGAGGGTGAGCTCGCTCATCTCTCTCTTCCTTCCTGGCCTGCATGCTTGGATGTGTGGTCTGTAAAGGATTTTGGGGGGAAACCCTACAACCATTGTTCTGGGTCTGGGAGCGTGGAGGTCCCCCTTGAAATCCATACCAACCTGAAGGGACCTGATATTAATAAGTAGCTGTTTTTTTTAATCTTCTAATGCAGCTCTTCTTTTGTTTAGATTTTGCTGACAGCAGGCGAGTCATATTTGTGACAGATGCTGCTGCCGCGCCGCTCCTCGAAAACCAGCTATTTCCAGGCTGTTTAACTGGTTTCCCCCCACCCTATAACAGAAGTAGACTGGACTTTTATCTGCTCATTGTAATTAGGGGATTAATGAGGGAATAACACACAACCTGGCGGCCATGGAACAAGCTGAGAAGCCAACGTGTCCCATTACTTTTGGTTCCCTTACAAGTGGTAAGTGTGGGAAGGTTTACAGTATTTTTTTGGCAAACTGTTGTAATTCCTACTCCGTTCACCTGATTTGGATGGTAAATACCCTCAATTGGTGGATGACAGTCTTGCAGTTAAAGCACATCTTGTTAGTTTCATTTCAAATCCATTGTGGTGGTGTAACTAGAGCCCTCAAAAATGTTAGACATTGTGTCCATGTCCCAATTTTTATGGACCTTGGGACTGTATATCAATTAAATTGCACATATTGGGGATTGTAGAAGAATACATTTTGGCCTAAATTCATAACGAAATTTGATTGTTTTTTACATTTTTTTTATTGGATATGTTTTTTATAAACAAAAAAGTCAAAAATAATTGTTTTTTTGTCAAAATTGTTGGTCTTTTTTTTTTTTTTTGTTTATATCGCAAATTAAATTAAAAAAACGCACAGGCAATCAAATACCACCGAAAGAAAGCTCTATTTGTGGGAATAAAATGACATACATTTCATTTGGGCTGCAGCGATAATGATGACATGACGCGCAAATTGTCAATTCAAAAGTAATGTAGTGCCGTAAACTATGGCAAAAAAAATGGACCCTGGTACAGGAAGGGGGGCAAATCTTCATGGAGGGCAGCAGGGGTAATTTTTTCAAATGACATAATTTAAATTAAATCTGAAATCACTTCTGAAAAATTGGACACGAATGATTAGGAGAAATGAATGCAAATAATACAAAACAAATTCTGAAAATGAATCCTTTTAACATAATGAATATGAGGAAACAAAATGATTTACTTTAATGAAGGGAAACTAAACATACTTTTTGCTGTGCAACATCGCCATTCTCCTCAATACTAGGAGGTAAAAAAAAAACGGGCCTGCAGATCCCCAGGGCAGGGGGGGGGGGGGGGGGGGGGGGGGGGAGGGGGTGACACAATGGTATGCTGTGAAATGCTGCTGTATGAAATGTTTTTATTTTTTTCTGCTTGAATAAGATTTTTTTCTTGAGGAGATTTTTTTGATTAGAGTGGTCACGCTTTTTTCAATCCTCTTTGGTGCTGGGTCTTTTTTAAGGGGAGCTCTGGTGCTCACTGGGCATTGGGGTTTGACTTACGTAAATGGAACAGAGAATGCTCATTTATCTCAGTACTATAAGATGTGTTAGCACTACCCCCTTAGGAGTTGCTGAGTATTTGGGTCCCCCTATAGCTCCTGCACAGCCAGGCTACTCACATTTTCACAGCAGGATAGACAATAACCAGTCCTTGATGCTTGTGTTTTTAGGTTTTATAAAGGTAGTTTTGAACTTCTGGATGGGGTAGGGGTGTTATGGGATGCCCAAGGACAACTTCCTGGAATGTTTACAAGTCTCTTTCACACAAAACATATTTTTCCTTGAGAGCTAGCCGGACTCTCCTGGTGTTACCACCCCAGAGCCCATGATACTCCTCTATCCAGTTGTCTGAAGGAATCCATGGGAAGGGGTCCAGTGCCTGTCACTTTAAAATGGGAAATCAGAGTTCCTGGGTAAGGAGCTAATTCAGTTTCCACACCAAGAGTGCTTACTCTCCCCTTACTGTCCCAGGGAGTGTGGGTCTACTCACTCAGTCCTCAGTCTATGAGCTAGTGCAGCAATAAAGGGCAAAACTACGGCCCGCAGAGCGCTGATACAAAAAAAAACAGCCAGGGCAGCACGCTCAAATGCAATGATTGGCCAGTCTCGCTGCAACTCACACATCCTGATAGACAGTGATTGGCTTACTGTCAGGATGTGTTGTTGGCGGAAGGGCAGCATGACGAACGTGAGGGGAGATTAGGCTCCTCTCACAGTCCGCCCTGAAGACCGGAACGGAGCGGGAAACACGGCGAGAGGATACGCGCGGAGCAAGAGGTAGTTAAATTTGACACAGTGGGGACTTGGGGACTTAATATGGTCGGGGAATGAATTTACTATAGGGGGGCGATGAATTACTATATGGGGGATGTGAATTACTATATGGGGGAGTGAATTTACTTATGGGGAGTGTATTTACTATAGGGGGATGAAATTACTATATGGGGGTATGAATTACTATGGGGGGATGAATTACTATGGGGGATTGAATTACTATATGGGGGATGAATTACTTATAGGGGGGATGAATTACTATGGGGGATGAATTACTATATATGGGGGATGAATTTACTATTAGTGTGGGATTAATTACTATGGGGGGCCATGAAATTTACTATAGGGGGGATGAATTACTATATGGGGATGGAATTACTATTAGGGGGATGAATTACTATATGGGGGATGAATTACTATATGGGGGATGTAATTACTATATGGGGGATGGAATTACTATATGGGGGATTATTTTACTATGGGGGCGATGAATTACTATAGGGGGGGATGAATACTTATAGGGGGGCATGAATTGACTATATGGGGGATTAATTACTATGGGGGCATGAATTACTATAGGGGGGGATGTAATTACTATAGGGGGGTTGAATTTATATAGGGGGAATGATTCATTACTATGGGGGATGAATTACTAGTATGGGGGTATGTATGAATTACTATTAATGGGGGATGCAATTATACTATATGGGGGGATGTAAATGATTATATGGGGGATGATAATTACTATAGTGAGGGGATGTAATTACTATATGCGGGGGATGAATTACTATATGGGGGATGAATCTACTATGGGGGATGAATGTTACTTTTGCATTTCTATGCGGCTGGTTGAATTACTATATGGGGGAATGTCATTACTATGGGGGAATGAATTGACTTATATGGGGGAATTACATTTACTATGGGGGATGTTATTACTATATGGGGGATTATATTACTATGCACTGTACTATGGGGGAATATTCACTGTATACTTGAACTATGGATGGCATAATGGTAGTGGCTGGGGCCGGCCAGCAGCTAGTCCGGCCCACGCGCGGTCCAATATATGAACCCATTGCGGCCCTCAAGTCAAAAGTTTGCCCACCCTTCCTGAGCCTAGTGGGTTGGTGGGCTGCGTTACCAGGCCTTTTGCTGGGCCACGCCTTCTCCTGCTGTGCAGGTGGTCCTCGCTCTGGGGGCTGATGAGATCCTGAGTTTTCCTACCATTCAATATTTTTTTGCAGCCCTGTAGGCAGGCTCCCTCAACCCCCATCGCCAGGCTCCACACTCCTCTTGCTCAGTACTATCTTCCACACCTGAACTCTCTCGTCCTACTGAACAGGCTCAGTCACTCTTAAGTGCTATCCTGGCCCCATGCCAAGTTGGAGATTGTCAGGATCCCTCAAGAGTGCAGACCAGACACTCCTTACCCCCTCCCACTAAGCTCTAGAGACTCCTCCAAGTCTCTAGGTCAGGGGAAGGTCCCAAAGAGCTGGTCTACAGAGCCTCTCAGCCCTGACCACAATTGGACCCCCACTAACTATTACACCAGGGCTGCTACCCAGCCCTTCTAACTAAACATTAGATTCTAGAGCTCCGCTAGCTACCTAGGAGGGTGCAATAATGAAATAAAAATCATGTTTTACATTGTCTATGACTGAGTGATTGAAGTGACCACAGCTTCACTTATAACAGAACACTCTCTGCACTTTTAGTAAATGAACCCCATTGCATGCCATTGCTGGGTAAGTACAGAAGGTTAGTGCTCATCGATACAGACCGCCAAGGACTCACCTACAGACAAATACAGGAACAGTGAGGTCTGTATAGTTCGGGTTCAGGTCCGTATCTTCCAACGTAGACATATAATCATAAAATTTCCAATACTTTATTCATTGGCCCATTTAAAGGCCTAAAGTTCCCTGTAAAAAATATATAAATAAGCATTAACTTTGGTTTGACTTCTTGGCATGTGCAGTCTATGCAAGAGGAACATGAATCTGTGTTTCATCCTGAGCAGCACACACAAGTCCTTGTGCTGTCACTGATAGACCCAGAACAGACTAACCACTGGGGGTGGTTCCTGATCATGTGATCATTGTATTGGCTATGATTTGGTAATCACATGTCTTTGTTTGTAAACAGAGTTGTGCTGTGCAAACAAATAGTAGTAATTCATTCAAACATGAAGGCAGGTGTAGGCTGCAGTATTTCCTCCAACCTAAAGGTGGCACTGTGCCATTATTTCAGGCTGGCAGGAGCCCATTGAGGAATAATTGTCCCCTGCGTATGGGTTCCAGGCAGTTATCTTGGGAGGGTTATCCCATTGGAGTTATCCTATTGGATACTAAATCTGTGTATTTTGTGACAGTACTAGACCAGTCTTCAGTTTGGTATTCCTGGAGATGATCTGGGATGTGTTGTCCTTCAATGGGGTACATGGCCAATGAAGGCAAGGCAATGGTGTTAGGGTCCCATCTGCTGCCTATCTGGTAGCCACAGAAAGGCGCTCCTGCCAGACAGATTTGGATGGGTGTGGAGGCGAGATTGATATACAGAGTAGTCACACTGGAGGTTATTATTAAAACTGTTTATTGAAATTCATTTTTCACAGGTGATGAGTAGAGGAAACATGTTTCGGAGAAGAAAATTGCTATCAGGCTGTGATGGCTGAAGTGGTTGGAACTGACCTGGATTTCGAATATGATAAGGTGCAATAAAATGACGGAAAGCCAGCTAGATTTGGGCGTCCATCTTGACTTGAATAATTGCATAATAAAAAAAAGAAGATTCTGCGTCATTCAGTATACCTGACTTCCTGATTGCTTACACTGCAGAAATGACTGCATGGCATTTTATCAGAGTACATATCCTGATGGTGACAACATTGGACCTTACCTGTGTAATGTGTGCTGAAATAGCCACTTGTAATCTCTATCGGAAGCGCATTCGACAGGGTTACAATCAGGGCCAGTGCAGGGTGGACTGACTATTTGGAAACTCGGGCACTGCCCGAGGGCCCGGGGTCATTAGGGGGCCCTATGGGATGCCCCTGGTACCTTTTTCATAGGGTTTTTTGGTTTGGGCAAGGACACAGGGGCCCCCATGATCCCCTATTGCCCGGGGGCCCCATGAGTTGTCAGTCCGCCCCTGGGCTGGTGCTTCCACTAGGCAAACTAGGCAGCCGTCTAGGGCGCACTGCCACTTAGCGGCACCTGGACGCAGCACTCTTTCTCTGTGGGATGCCACCACATCATGAAAGATCCTTCACCTGAGGGGAGGGACAGCAGAGGGGAGGAAGAAAGGACGGGAGGAAGATACCGAGTGTCTGGGGCCAGTGTAGCAGCTGAGCTGCCGCTCCTTCCAGTGTTCCTCTCAGACTCAGTCCCTTACTGCAAGCTGGCTGGTGGCTGCTGAACCCTGTGGAGTTCCAGCCCCTCTTCCCATTCATCAGTGGAGGCGGAGCTGTGCCTGAGGAGAGAAAGGTAATGGCTGACTCTGATGTCATGTGTCTATGTGAGTGTGACCCGGCTCTCACCATCCATCACATGTGCAATGTGTCAGTGAGTGATGACATCATCATGTTCCCACAGCCTGCTCTTCTAGTGCCTGCTGATCTGTGTCAGTGTTGGTGGTGGTGTGTTGTGTCGGATCTGTCACTGTGTGGGATCGCTCAGTTTAGGTGTTCTCTGTGTGTGGGGGGGCTGGGCTGTCTGCTGTCACAGTGATTTATTTCCCCCATTGCCTGGAGAATTTCTAGCCTGGGATCTGTCAGAACGTGAATCCTCCTCTCACTGCAGTCCGTCCGTGACACGGATTTAAATATTAGTGCTGGTGGCATCTTATGACACTTATTTTTGCAAATTTAAAAGAAATTTAGTAGTTTCATGTTTTGTTGATTTAATATTTTCTACTGTTTTTTAAAATTATGTATTTAGTTCTTTTTTTGGGGGGGGGGGGGGGCAAGTAGTTAGTCTTGCCTAAGGCCCAAAATAGTCAAGCACCGACCCTGGTTACAATGGAGGAGCGCAATGAGGGGGAACAGAGCATTGCCACCCTAAAACAGGAACTGCCTGAACAAGAAACTTCATGGCAGGATCACCAGGGATTATTTTACAGAATACAATTGATTTAGAAACATTAAAAATGACTTTTGAATTGGTATGAACATGTTAAAGAGAATATGAGATTTTGCTAACTGGGTTTACATGTAGTATAGGTAGAGGTCTTCCTACATTTCTCCTCCCAACAGGGACACAGACACTATTATTAGTAGAGGGCAGAAGGGGTCTTCCTGCTGTTTGTGTCTTACATGGGCGCTGCACATTCTTGTGTGCAGTCAGATCGCAGAGCCTTGTTCTTCCGCTTGTGGTGCTGTTTTGGGACATTCAGGTCACAAGAGCAGGGGGGGCTGATTTATCAAGAAATTTGCATAGCCATTCACCCCACATTTGTTCGGTATGGATGGGGCAAGAACAAACAAAAAAACAAATATCAATGGGCTTTATCCTATGCTGTTTGAAAAAGTCATTATTGTTTGCAAACCATCAATTTAAAAAAGGTAAATAACGCATTTGGCCACTAGATGGAGCTAAGTATCACAGGAATTTCCAAAAAAAAACCCTCCATCTAATTGGCAAACTGATACAACTGATACCGCAAAAACATATACAGTCATGGCCGAAATTGTTGGCACCCTTGATATTTTTCCTGAAAATCAAGTATTTCACACAAAAAAGGTATTGCATTAACACATGTTTTGCTATACACATGTTTATTCCCTTTGTATGTATTGGAACAAATATAAAACAGAGGCAGAAAAGCAAATATGACATAATGTCACACAAAACCCAAAAATGGGCTGGACAAAAAAGTATTGGCACCCTTAACTTAATATTTGGTTGCACACCCTTTGGAAAACATAACTGAAATCAGTCGCTTCCTATAACCATCAATAAGCTTCTGACACCTCTCACCCGGAATTTTGGACCACCACTCTTCCTTTGCAAACAGCTCCAGGTCTCTCTTATTGGAAGGACACCTTTTCCCAACAGCAATTTTAAGATCTCTCCACAGGTGTTCAATGGGATTTAGATCTGGGCTCATTGCTGGCCACTTCAGAACTCTCCAGCGCTTCTTTCTTTGCCATCCATTTCTGAGTGCTTTTTGACGTATGTTTGGGGTCATTGTCCTGCTGGAAGACCCAGGATCTTGGACGCAAACCCAGCTTTCTGACACTGGGCCCTACAGTGCGATCCCAAAATCTTTGGTAATCCTCAGATTTCATGATGCCTTGCACACAGTCAAGGCACCCAGTGCCAGAGGCAGCAAAACAACCCCAAAACATCATTGAACCTCCACCATATTTTTACCGTAGGTACTGTGTTTTGTTCTTTGTAGGCCTCATTCCGTTTTCGGTAAACAGTAGAATGATGTGCTTTACCGAAAAGCTCTATCTTGGTCTCATCTGTCCACAAGACGTTTTCCCAGAAGGCTTTTGGCTTACTCAAGTACATTTTGGCAAACTGTAGTCTTGCTTTTTTATGTCTCTGTGTCAGCAGTGGGGTCCTCCTGGGTCTCCTGCCATAGCGTTTCATTTCATTTAAATGTCGACGGATAGTTCGCTCGCTGACACTGATGCTCCCTGAGCCTGCAGGACAGCTTGAATGTCTTTGGAAACATGTTTGGGGCTGCTTATCCACCATCCGGACTATTCTGCGTTGCAATCTTTCATCAATTTTCCTCATCCGTCCACGACCAGGGAGATTAGCTACAGTGCCATGGGTTGCAAACTTCTTGATAATGTTGCGCACTGTGGACAAAGGCAAATCTAGTTCTCTGGAGATGGACTTGTAACCTTGAGATTGTTGATATTTTGCCACAATTTTGGTTCTCAGGTCCTCAGACAGTTCTCGTCTCCTCTTTCTGTTGTCCATGCTTAGTGTGGCACAGACAGACACACAATGCAAAGGTTAAGTGAACGTCTCTCCTTTTTATCTGCTTTCAGGTGTGATTTCTATATTGCCCACACCTGTTACTTGCCCCAGGTGAGTTTACAGGAGCATCACATGCTTGTAACATTCTTATTTATCCGCAGTTGTGAAAGGGTGCCAATACTTTTGTCCAGCCCATTTTTGGAGGTTTGTGTGACATTATGTCGAATTTGCTTTCTTTCCTCCCTTTTTTTGTTTTGTCCCAATACACACAAAGGGAATAAACATGTGTATAGCAAAACATGTGTTAATGCAATACGTTTCGTGAGAAATACATGATTTCCTGGAGAAATATCAAGGGTGCCAACAATTTCGGCCATGACTGTATATACACACTATAATTCCCAAAGTATTGGCCCGCCTGCCTGTACACGCACAGTCCGTAGGGTTCAATATTGAGTTGGCCCCGCCCTTTGCAGCTATAAACAGCTTCAACTCTTCTGGGAAGGCCGTCCACAAGGTTTAGGAGGGTGTCTATGGGAAGGTTGGACCATTCTTCCAGAAGCACATTTGTCAGGTCAGGCAATGATGTCGGGGGAGGAGGCCTGGCTCACAGTCTTCGCTCTAATTCATCCCAAAGGTGTTCTATGGGGTTGAGGTCAGGACTCTGTGCAGGCCAGTCAAGTTCCTCCACCCCAAACTGGCTCCTCCATGTCTTTATGGACCTTGCTTTGTGCACTGGTGGGCAGTCATGTTGGAACAGGAAGGGGCCATCCCCAAACTCCTCCCACAAAGTTGAGAGCATGAAATTGTCCAAAATGTTGCCTTAAGAGTTCTCTTCACTGGAACTAGGGGGCCAAGCCCAACTCCTGAGGAACACCCCCACATCATAATACCCCCCTCCACCAAACTTTACACTTGGCGCAATGCAGTCAGGCAAGTACTGTTCTCCTGGCAACCGCATGACCCAGACATGTCCATTGGATTGCCAGACAGAGAAGCGTGATTGGTCACTCCAGAGAACACATCTCCACTGCTCTAGAGTCCAGTGGCGGCGTGCTTTACACCACAGCATCCGACGATTTGCATTGCACTTGGTGATGGAAGGCTTGGATGCAGCTGCTCGGCCATGGAAACCCATTCCATGAATCTCTCTACGCACTGTTGTTGGGCTCATCTGAAGGCCACACCAAGTTTGGAGGTCTTTAGCTATTGACGCTGCAGACAGCTGGCGGCTTCTGCGCACTGTGCGCTTCAGCATGCGCTGACCCCGCCCTGTCATGTGACGTGGCCTACCACTTGGTGGCTGAGTGGCTGTTGTTCCCAGTGGCTTCCACTTTGTTATAATCCCCACTAACAGTTGAGCGTGGAATATTTAGTAGCCAGGAAATGTCACGGATGGACTTATTGCCCAGGTGGAACAAACAGACAGAGGTCCTCCTGCGCTCCACGGAGTATCTAACTGAAATGCTAGCTGCTATCACCTATTCCTTATACCACGGGACATATGAAAACCCAAAAAATGTGATGAAGCGCTCAGCTATGAGTGTAACAAAAATTATACAATGATCAATACTAAACAACATATGATATATTACATCCAATGTGAATGAATCATGTGAATAAAACACTCAATTTCCTAGGAATCAATAATGTGACATAAATGGAACCAGTGCATTTATATAGTGCCTAAATTAAATACGTGCCAAAAACAAACTCATGTTATGCCACCTAGTGGCTGACCAGATAAAGTGAAAATAATGAGATCATCCCACTCGTGTATACAAGGTGACAATTATATACATATATAGATAATAAAATCACAACAGTCCAATATAACGTGAAAAACTGTGCACATGATAAATGGTGTTCAATATACAGTGATTCAAAACTTCATTCCATGCTGCAAATGTGCTCCTGGTGACACTCTGACGTGACTCCCCTGGACTAGCTAAAGTGCCTCCTCACCTTCTAGATCGCCCCATAAGGGCCACAAAGCTTTAAAATATAAGGATCTCAACCTGGCTTCAACGCCTCCACTTGTTCCACTGACTCCAATACAGTCCCTCTCAGAGTTAAATGTTCCTCTCAGACCACTCTCCTCAATATGGACTCAGATATACAGGGCATATAGGAGAAAACAAAGAACAGACCTCCATAGTGCAACACCGCTTTATTTTCACCAAAAACGCCAAAGGAAATCCTGAAGAAGCCATGTTTCCGTGGTGTAATGTGGAAATCCTGAAGAAGCCATGTTTCCGTGGTGTATGATGTAATGTGGAAATCCTGAAGAAGCCATGTTTC
This sequence comes from Staurois parvus, assembly GCA_951230385.1. Lineage (NCBI taxonomy): Eukaryota > Metazoa > Chordata > Amphibia > Anura > Ranidae > Staurois > Staurois parvus. The sequence continues at coordinate 15,962 of CATNWA010002264.1, forward strand.
CGTGTTGTAATGTGGAAATCCTGAAGAAGCCATGTTTCCGTGGTGTAATGAGGAAATCCTGAAGAAGCCATGTTTCCGTGGTGTAATGTGGAAATCCTGAAGAAGCCATGTTTCCGTGGTGTAATGTGGAAATCCTGAAGAAGCCATGTTTCCGTGTTGTAATGTGGAAATCCTGAAGAAGCCATGTTTCCGTGGTGTAATGAGGAAATCCTGAAGAAGCCATGTTTCCGTGGTGTAATGTGGAAATCCTGAAGAAGCCACGTATCTGATTTGGCAGAAAAAACGCTTGACGCAGCCAGACGTGTCTAAATGTTGGTCGCATTTAGCACTTGAGCGTTAATTAATTTCAGTCTGCAGAATAAATGATCATTTTGGCCAATAAAATGAATTACCGCCCAAGTACTTGACACTTGTAAACGTGCCTAATCGCTTGTAAAAAGCCTTAGATAATTTTACAAGCGTCAGGCGGTTTTTCTGCTGCCAGAGGACGGCTTCTAGGAGAGTTTTTCTGACGTCCTGCGTGCGTGAGACCTTAAAGGAGATCGGTAAAGAAATAAACTTACCAAGCTGGGCGAACACTTCTGCCGCCTCCACTCCATACACTCTTATCACTGGTCTGCTGTCCGCTATGGAGATGGTCGGGGTCAGCTCATATGCTCTCCTCTCTGCAGTGACTGCATTCAATCCATCTGTTGCTTTAGCATACATGACAAATTCTCCGCCATCCCAGCACACACTTACATGAGTTGACCCAGGGCTGACTTCCCAAACCCGACATTACCCACTAGCTGCAGGACAACGCGCTGATACCCCTGATTACCATGGGGGAAAGTATCCAGGCTGAAGCTGCGGATATAATTTCTCATCTCTTCCAGGGGGACCTCTGAAGATCTGCCATGTTTTCTGGAGAGTTCTAATACAGAAATCAGGAGATCAGAAGTGAAACTGCGCAGAAGAATGTGCAGGGACCTAAGTCCAGCAACCCACACCCTGGAATCTAACAGGAACAGAAGAATGTGCAGGGACCTAAGTCCAGCAACCCACACCCTGGAATCTAACAGGAACAGAAGAATGTGCAGGGACCTAAGTCCAGCAACCCACACCCTGGAATCTAACAGGAACAGAAGAATGTGGCTATGTGCTCTTTAACCTCCCTGTCGGTCTGATTATGTCAGGATTTCTGTGCTCAAAGCGGTACATTATTTTCAATGGAAATTTGTTTTTTTATTGTAGGCTGTAATTTTTAGGAATAACTCACTGAAATCTGTCCGAACAAGAGTCTAGTAAACATCCCGGGGAGGATAAAATTTGAAACACGAAATCATAAATTATAATATAATAAATAATCATAAAAAATAATAAAATAATTATAAAAAAAAATTTAAGTCAATTTAAGTCAATAACATAATCAAATCGAAAACACTGAAATGTGAAATATAGCGCCAAGTTCGCACATCGCTGAGCAAAGTCGCAGAATCGTTTTCAGTGTCTGATGAGGAATTTCCCCCACGAATCATTATCACTCAATTCTGCAAGTGGTTCTGATTTACTATCGCTGTTCTCTAGCCGGTCTAAAAACGCGTCTGACCTAAAGGGACGCTTTTTGGACGCCATGGACGTTTCTCAGTTTCCAGGCAGAAAGAACAGTAAAAATGCAGGCAGGGCGCCGGACAAAGCACTCGGGACAAAATGTATGTGAAATGGTTTGATACAGGAATGTTATACTATGTGATTTTAAAACTTTGACATTTTTGAATTTCCCGCCGTTTCATCCCCCGTACGTCCCGACGTTGCAGGGAACGGAACCCACAAGACGGATGCCGGCATCGGTCGGAGGAGATGGCCGGGGACACTACAGGGGGGACATCGCGGGGAGCGCAGGACAAGGTAAGTGATACAGGGATCCCGGAGCAACGCTGCAGTGTATTCCCGAGTGTAGCTCAGCGTTACCGCTTCTGATACTGAAAGGTAACCCCGAGCTACACTCAGGAACACCACCAGGGGGGTAAAGGCCACTGTGCACTTCCATCCAGACCATTTTTTTTTTATTTCAGGTACTTATATAGAGCCATCAATGTACGCAGTGCTTTACATATATATTGTACATTCACATCAGTCCCTAACCCTCAAGGGGGCGTACAATCTAAGGTCCCTAACTCACATTCATACATACACATACTAGGGACAATTTAGACAGGCCACAATTCACCTACCAGCATGTCTTTGGAGTGTGGGAGGAAACTGGAGTACCTGGAGGAAACCCACGCAGGCACAGGGAGAATGTGCAAGCTCCAGGCAGTCGGTGACGTGGTTGGGATGTGAGCCAACAACCCTAGTGCTGTCAGGCAGAAGTGCTAACCATTTAGCCACTGTGCTGCCCCATTTATTGTACTGTAAACCGAAACGGCTTCATTAACATACACATGTAGGGACAATCTGCTTCATTCACACCTGCAGCAGGTGGTTGAGGCCAAGGTTTTACCACCCTCCAACCATCAATCTGAACCTGGGCATGCAACCACGTAGGGCTGTACACAGGCCGTATCTGTGATGCTGCACTCTTAGAGGGCACTGCACATGTGAATGAGCCCATACAGAGATCTCTGTCGTGGGTGGAGAGTGCAAAATCTGCTGCAGCGGTGCATGGCAGCCAATCAGCTTCTAACTTCAGTTTGTGTAATTAAGCTTTGGCACAAAAAGCCTGGAAGCTGATTGGTTTCTATGCAGAGATGCACCACATTTTGCACTCTCCAGTTTTAGTAAATCCAAGAAGAGGAGGGCGCTTGAGCACTCTTGTAGTTCATTGACTCTTCCTGCCATTCAGGAACTGCCTGCCCATACAGGAGGTACAGGCAGACAGGTTACTTAGTGTCTGCAGGATCCTGGCATTGCACCTGTGATCTGATGATTGCGGGTGCAAGGCCCTACAGACTGCAGAATAAAAATAATCAATGCACATTTTTTTTTTACCTACAAAAAAGATACGTATTTATTATTTTTACAAAAGGCAAGCTTATACCTTATTTGGAGAGAATCCCCTTGAAGTTTAGGGATCAAGCCTGGCTTGCTTTCCATGGAAGGCTCTATGTGAGAGGAAACCTGAAGCACCGCCCTGTGGATGATCGGGATTGTCCTAGAGCGCAGTGTGTTGGTAAAGTGGAGTCTATGGACCACTTTTTGCTTCAGTGTCCCATTAACATAGATGATGTATAAAAGGGTGGGGAGGGTTCTAGGCATCTCCTTCCTTTATCTCATGAGTTATGCGAAGTAGGTGTACCGGGCATTCCTGACTCGATGGAATTTTGATTTGACACACTTTCTAGTTCAGTTGTCTGTTGCTTCATGTAGAATGCACAGTGACAGATTACCCATGTGGCAGAATTATCTCCCTGTTGAGGTGGTGGTGCACCATATTCTGGGTGAGGTTGGGAAGATTCAAAGCTCTGAGAGGGCAGGGAACCTCACGCAGTCTGGATGAGGGCGAGGAGGAATATCAGACCTACCTGTGGTGAACTGTCCATCTCTTAGTGAGGGGCTCTTTTTCTGTTCTTTTCACTCCCTTACTCCCCCCCCCAGTAATGATATCTTTATTTATGAGATTTTTCTTTTGCTATAACGTTATCTTTTGTATGAGAGCAGAATCTGCTATATTGTGTTTAATATTTATTTATGTATATTCTTATGATCTTATGTTTATTGCTTGCAAGAAATTTAGTAAAGAAAAAATTAGGAAAAATGTTCTTGGTTGTTAGTGAGAAGAATGTTCTTTACATTGGTGGTCAGTGGGAAGAATGTCCCTTACATTGGTGGTCATTGGGAAGATTGTCCCTTACATTGGTGGTCAGTGGGAAGAATGTCCCTTACATTGGGGGTCAGTGGGAAGAATGTCCCTTACATTGGTGATCAGTGGGAAGAATGCCCTTATATTGGGGGTCAGTGGGAAGAATGTCCCTTACATTGGTGGCCAGTGGGAAGAATGTCCCTTACATTGGTGGCCAGTGGGAAGAATGTCCCTTACATTGGTGGCCAGTGGGAAGAATGTCCCTTACATTGGGGGTCAGTGGGAAGAATGTCCCTTACATTGGGGGTCAGTGGGAAGAATGTCCCTTACATTGGGGGTCAGTGGGAAGAATGTCCCTTACATTGGGGGTCAGTGGGGAAGAATGTCCCTTACATTGGGGGTCAGTGGGAAGAATGTCCCTTACATTGGTGGTCAGTGGGAAGAATGTCCCTTACATTGGTGGTCATTGGGAAGAATGTCCCTTACATTGGTGGTCATTGGGAAGATTGTCCCTTACATTGGTGGTCAGTGGGAAGAATGTCCCTTACATTGGTGGTCATTGGGAAGAATGTCCCTTACATTTGCCAGCCAGACATCAGCGAGCTCTGTGGATCAGCAGCCTCAGGTAATGGATGACCCGGCTCCATCTACATCAGCGTCTCTCCCCCCATGTCAGGCTGAGGAGTTGTCAGTAGCAACCAGCCAGGGGGTTGAGGGTGAGTATGGAACCCTGAAGTTCATTCAGCACATGGAGTCTCCCCTGAGAGCAAACAAGTTTGCCTTCACTGATGACCCTGCAGAAGTCCCTGAAGATGGACAGAGGAGGTACAGAGCAGCAAAGCCAAGACTGGTGGAGAGATCCCAGTATACCAAGATGGCTGCTCCCAGCATGTCTGCCCCACCTGCTGTGGTCAGTACTGTGGATGAGGAGCTCTGCAAGCAGCCTGCTGTGGAGGAATCCTCATCCAAACCTGGAGGAAAAATTCCTGGCAGAGAGGTCTCCAGACCATCAGGGGAATGTGGATGAACCTGCAGCAAGCACCCCACAGATGGAAATTGCTGTTCCTGCTGAGACCAGTAGTCCCTCTACATGCAAGATGGCTGCCACCTGCAGAGAGACTGTTTCACCTGAGCCCCCAGGTGCTCCAGAGCTGATTGATGCTGGTGGGGGCGGGGGGAGCAGCACACTGCACCATGTGGAGAGCAAACAGCACACATGGATGTCTCACTTGTTGCTGTGTCTGAGAATCCATCCAGTCCTGGGCTGAGTGTCCTTTCTTGGAAGAAGAGATGACTGCTGGAGCTTCTATGGTTGCAGCAGTGAGTGTGGACATTGCTGTGAAGTCTATGACTGTTGAGACTGCTAAAGCAATGGATGTGTTGGTGGTGGGTGGAGGTGAAGGGGTTAACATTGCTCATAAGACTAAAAATGACATTTCTCCCCCTGCTGAGCAGCGAGAGAGAGGATACACCATCCAATCCCAGATCTGTGCAATCGGTATCTGCCAGAGTTGCACCAGATGCTCCCAGACACACAAATGTTTCTGCTGCTGGGAGGATTGGGGGGAGCTATGCCTCTGTTTTGGGGAGTCGCACCAAGGGGGGTGGGGGTAGTGTTGGGAATACTAATGGTCACAATTTGGGGAGGTTTGGTGTGTGGATGGTTGGTGGGGTCAGGAGAAGGAATGTGGTACAGTTAAAGTGGGAGGGGGAAGGGAACCCACCAGTAAGGGGGAGGGTGGAGGAGTTGATTCTAGAGATGGGGTTTAAAGCCTGTGATGTGTTTGCGTTGATCTGCCCAGTCGGCAGCTATGAATACGATTTGTCCTTTGTAAAACCTGAAGGCCTGGACCTGTTTTGGGAGAGATATTGGAGGTGCAGGAGCCTTCAGCAGTGGAAAGGTTTGGTGGCAAAGGTTTGTTTCCAGACAGCCTTTGATAAAATCGGTGACAATCCTGGTCTGGAATGAATCCATACCAGAGGCTGATTTAGTAGTTTGGCTACGTCGACATGGTGAGGTCCTCACCCCACTGCGGAAGGTCCTGGATGAGCATAGGATATGGACAGGGGCCTGGACAGTGTCAGTGCAATTGAGGGTGCTGGGCAATGTGGTTCAGCATCTTCCCTGCTCAGCCTTTCTGGGGAGGGATAGGCTGACCATTTTCTATCAAGGTCAGCCTAAAGTTTGTAACAAATGCGGAGAGAAAGGCCATTTTGCATCATCCTGCACCATCAAGAAGTGCTCACTGTGCCAGGATTTTGGCCATTTGGCCAAAGAATGCACCGAGATTCGGTGTAATTTGTGCCAGCAGCTGGGTCATCCATACAGTCTGTGCCCAGAGGCACTACACAACCTGCCAGGACTGGAGGCTGAGCTGCAGAGGCTGGATAAAGAGGATGAGGCAGCTGATGCTAGGGAGGAAACTGTAGTTGCCCCTCCTGTGTCTGTTGTGTCAGATTGTGTTTCCCCCAGTAATGTCACCCCTGAGTCTGTCCCTCCTGTTCCTAATCCTACAGTACGTAGATCCTCCAGACTGGCGGAAGCTGCTGGGGGGGCGGGTTTAGCGGATCTTCCCTCTCGGCCTACTCCACCTCCAGTACCTGTCCCCCATCAGCGCAAACGTGGTCAGGAGGTTGTGGGGGTGCCAGATGGGGGTGGAGCCGATGAGGCTCAGGGAGGGGTATCCATGTCCCATGTCTCACCTCCTGCTGGGGAGATTCGGCTGATGAAGGGTGGGAGAGGGTGAAGGAGAAGAGGAAGAAGAAGAGGAGGATGAGAAGAGCTGTCCTCTCTTCCTCAGAATCAGATCCAGGAGGGGTCCCTCTTGGCAATACTTTTTTTCAGTTTTGTCAGGTGATGAGATGGTATCTGATATATCCATTTCTCTATCATCTATGGATGAGGGGGAGTCACGTACTCTGAAGAGAGCTGTTTCGGGTGATGAGAGTGTGGTAGAGGTTAAGAAAACGACTACCCCAATCATCCTGATGGCAGTTCCCACTCTGTTAAAGGTGGCGACCATTAATGTCGCCAGCATTAAATCTGCAAGAGCTCGTGATACGGCCTTATTTTTGCTCAGCGAGTTTGATGCTGAGATTTTATTTTTGCAAGAGACCTGGCTCAATACATTAGCCGATGTCTATCTAGCAAAAAGGGAGTGGAGATGTGTGGTCCCTCCTTTTGGTCTCTTGCGGCTGAGCCTGATCAATATCTATGGACCCCAGTCAAAATGGGGCAGGAAATGCCTCCTCACAAAGATCAAGCCCTTCCTTTTTACGTCCCCAGCAGGTTGTCTTTGGAGGTGACTTTAACACCATAATTAGTCCTGAAGACAGGAGAGGCTCCATAGACAGGCTGGGTTATGATAGCGTTTTTTCTCAGAGATTTGGTTAGACAGGCAGGCCTGGTAGATGTGCACATTAAGCACTGCCCTGGCAGCACGGGGTTCACAATTCAGAGAGGGAATAGTCAGAGCAGGATAGACAGGTTTTTTTTAAAGGAGAACTCTGCTTTCTCGGCTCCTGAGTTGAAGGCGGTGGAGTTCTCTGACCACTGTATGCTGTCTGTGACTCTGAATGCCTCGGACACTCCACCCAGGGGAAGGGGTGTCTGGAAACTGAATTCGGCTCTCCTGGAAGATGTAGAGGTAAGACAATCCTTTGAGGTTTTTTTTCAGGCACAGGTTTCTATTCTGGACTTTTGCAGCAGTAAGTCAGAGTGGTGGGAGCTTGTGAAACAAAGGGCGATTGGACTTTTCAAGGCCATAAGTAAGAAGAAGCAGCTTGGTATGTATATTGCCTACCAGCATTTGCGGAGGAAGCTTGATCGTCTTGTCTCGTATGGAGGAGATCCAGGGGAGATCTCTGAAGTGAAGCTTCTTCTTAGGAAATGTCAATACGACCAGCAATGCCTCCTTGGTTCTGGAGAGGGATTATGGGAAATATCACTCACCTGATCCTTACCAGAACTGTAAGCAAGACATAGCAGTTAAGACGGTCATTGGCCTGAAAGACAGTACGGGTTCCCTGATAAAGTCCAGATCAGGGATCTTGGAGATCTTTGGGTCATATTATGCAGACCCTGGGAAGAAAGGACCTTAGCCGGGACAGGACGGAAAGCTTTCTGGATTCTACTCCAGGATTGGCAATTGGTGCATTGCTTTTGATGAATTTGACAGAACCAATTTCAGCGGATGAGGTAGTTCATGCTATAGACAAGCTGGCTACCAAAAAATCGCCTGGGCCAGATGGATTGACAGCTGAATTTTACAAGTGTTTTAAGTCCATTTCTGGCTCCCTTTTTAGCGGATTTTTTTAACAGCTGTCTAGAAGAGGGTTCGGCTCCCTCCCTCCATGAGGCAATCCGCTCTGTGATTCTTCTCTGTCAAAAGGTAAAGACCCCTCAATGATTGAGAACTGGCGCCCCATCAGTCTTCTCAATGTTGATAGAAAGATCTTGGCAAAGATTCTTTTTTGGCGCTTGTCGTCAGTAGCAGGCGATTTGTTTGTTCAGACCATCAGCACTGTTCGGTCCAAGGTAGAAGTACCTTTTCAGCAGTTTTGGCTAAATCCGGGAGGCTTTGGAACGATGCAGGGCTGCTGGATGGAGAAAGTACTTGCTGGCATTGGATCAGGCGAAAGCTTTTGATCGAGTGAATCATGAATATCTGTGGTTGCTGCTGGGTAGATACGGCCTGCAGGGGAGGTTTATAGATTGGCTGAAGACATTATATAAAGGGGCTGAGAGCTTCCCACTTGTTAATGGTTGGGTTGGGCGGCCTTTTGAGGTCGGCTCTGGTGTGCGCCAGGGATGTCCTTTGAGCCCTCGTGCTATATGCTTTCGCAATCAACCCCTTTTGTAAGAAGGCTAGAGGGCGCATGCGTTGTGCGGGGTGCCTCTGGGCATTGCTGGTGTGCCACCTTTGAAGGTCGTTGCCTATGCTGATGATGTGTCTGTTATTATCATCTGGGACTGAGGAGGCGCAGGAGGTTGTCTCTGTGATAGAGCAGTACACGGAGGCTTCTGGCTCTAAAGTCAACATGAAAAAGAGTGAAGTTTTCTGGATGGGTGAGGAGGGTGAAAGCTTCGAACTTCCGGATGCCTTCCAAGAGCCCCAGCAGGAAATTAAAAAATTTGGGCATCAAATTTGGTCCTGTTGAGACTATGGTCATCGAAACTGGGAAAGCAGGTTGGTAGATGCAATGCCAAGAAAAACAAGTAGCAAGCTGGAAGAGATGGAGGCTTTCCTTGAGAGAGAGGGTTGACTTGATCAAAACTTACCTGATCCTGATTCTTTTTATATGTCAGCTTCGTCTGTATCTTGCCGCTATCTCTCTATGCAAGGATCTACAGCTGTTTTTCAACTGTTATGGGGAAATAGGCTGAACCTGATCAAACGCAATGTAACTTACCTGTCCAGCGGGAGGGTGGCCTAGGAATGGTCAACCCGATAGTTTTCTTTTCTCTGCTCTTTTTAAAGTACAATCTTGGTAATATGTTAGCAGAGACCCCGCCGGGATGGGTGGGTATATTTTCAGTCTTGGTTTAGGCCTTTTCTGCATTGCTGGGAAGATGGCGGCCCAGTGAAAAGTCTGAGAGTCCGACATGGCAAGCTCACGGCTTATGGCAGGTGACAGTGGAGGATATCAGGTCCCTTCCCAGGAAGCTTCTGGGGGAGAGAATTTTGGCTTCTGCTTTCAGTGTGTCACTGGCCTTAAAGGATTGCCAAGGCTCGTAATGAGGGAGGGATTGCGTTTTAATTAATCTTGGAGAGAATCCCTTTGAAGTTTAGGGGATCAAGCCTGGCTCCGCTTTCCATGGAAGGCTCATGTGATGTGGAGAGGGAACCTGAAGCACCGCCCTGTGGATGATCGAGATTGTCCTAGAGCAGAGTGTGTTGGTAAAGTGGAGTCTATGGACCACTTTCTGCTCCTGTGTCCCTTTAACATAGAGGTGTATAAAAGGGTGGGGAGGGTTCTGGGCATCCCTTTCTCTATCGCGATGAGTTATGCAGAGTGGGTGTACGGGGCATTCCCAGCTCACTGGGACTTTGATTTGGATACACTTTTTCTAGTTAGTATAGTTGTCCGTTACTTCACATGGAACGCACGGTGTCAGATTACCATCCGGAAGAAAGTCCTCCCTGTAGAGGTGGTGGTGCACGATATTCTGGGTGAGGTTGGGAAGATTCGGGGTCTTGAGAGGGTCAGAGAGCCTCGGGCGGTCTGGATAAGGGCGTGGAGGAAATATCAGACCTGCCTTTGGTGAACTGTCCATCTCTGGGTGAGGGGCTCTTTCCTTATACATGTTCTTTTCACTCCCGTAGTTTTTGTTGATTAAGATCTTTTTTGAAGAAGGGCTGCATGCATAAGGGGGGGGCGGGGTGGGGTGGTTTCTTGACCTCACAGGTTTGATGTGTGGTGTAGTGATGTGAGTGGTAGTACGATTTATTTCCCCAATTATGTCAAGTTCATTTCTGAGACGTTTACTTTTGTCTGACAGCAGATTTTGCTATGTTTATTTTGCGTTTTGCTGTAAATTATATATAATTTTTTTTTATTTCTGTATAAGATATTTTATGTTTATTGATTGCGAGACTTTTAATAAAGAAAAATTGGGAAGAATGTCCCTTACATGGTGGTCAGTGGGAAGAATGTCACACTTACATTGGTGGTCAGTGGGAAGAAGAATGTCCCCTTACATGGTGGTCAGGGGGAAGAATGTCCCTTACATTGGTGGTCAGTGGGAAGAATGTCCCTTACATTGGGGTGTCAGTGGGAAAAATGTCCCTTACAATGGTGGTGGTCAGTGGGAAGAAATGTCCCTTACATTGGTGGTCAGTGGGATAGACATGTCCCTATACATTGGGGGTCAGTGGGAAAAATGTCCCTTACATTGGTGGTCAGTAGGGAAGAATGTCCCTTACATTGGTGGTCAGTGGGAAGAATGTCCCTTACATTGGGGGGGTCAGTGGGAAGAATGTCCCTTACATTGGAGGTCAGTGGGAAGAATGTCCCTTACATTGTGGGTCAGTGGGAAGAACGTCCCTTACATTGGTGTCTCAGTGGGAAGAACGTCCCTTACATTGGTGGTCAGTGGGAAGAATGTCTCTTACGCAGTGGTGGTCAGTGGGAAGAATGTCTCTTACAGTGGTGGTCAGTAGGGGGAAGAATGTCTCTTACATTGGTGGTCAGTGGGAAGAATGTCATTCTTACATTGGGGGTCAGTGGGAAGAATGCTCACCTCACATGAGTAGCTGAAACCATCATACAATGTTGGTCGGTGAGGAGAGATCCCCTCTTACATACAGCTGAAATGATCATTGGTTCAGATGTTACTTATATGAAAGGCAAACAATTCCCTTTGCAGTACACAAGACACTCACAATCTCTGACAGCTTTCAATCACATTTCATTTAATGGTGCTGTATGTGATAAATGGATACACAAACACTGTTACTATTTATATTCTGTATATGCATGAATAATGATTTATATTTTTTTCCAACAATTGGAAAGGGTGTAAATATTTTCTGAAAAGTGATTGCAGCTTCATTGATAACTTGTAAGACAAATAAAAGGTTACATGTGAATAGAAAGCTAACTGTTAAGGACCAGGAACAGGGCCTCCAGCTGTTGAAAGCCTAGACCAGGAGTGTGCAGCACATAGACTTGAATTCAGCCTAATTCCATCAAATTATTCCTCTGGAATCCATGGCCAGCTTCCATTGGGTAGAAGCATTCTAAAATTGTTGAAGTCATTGTCTCTGTGTGTATAGTTTGTGATTTATTATGTACACGGATGCCACCATTATATTGGCAGATCATGCCACCAATGGTTGTCCTGCATTGATAGACTTTTGGGGTTTTGTCTATCTACAACGCTTTGGTTGGACAAGGAAGGCAAATGATTGATAAAGGGCCACTAGAATCAGAAAACTACAGACACCGCGTGTAGATATCAGCATGTAAAACATGGACAGCAAACATGTTACATGCAAACGTTACATTAAAATCGGGTTTGACACGAACTAAACAAAGACAGGAACCTTGTGCTCAGTAAAAACTCTACCAGAAGGGAAAACCTGTAGTGGGAATCTCAGAACGGTTTTCACAATTTGTGAATTAGTTTTTGATGATCTGAACAGGTGTTTCTTTGAATGGGGAATACTGAGGGGTTCCATTTCAATCAGACCTAATATGAGGAAGCACCGGACCAAGGGATGGGCAAAAAAAAAAAAAGGCAGTCGTCTGTCAACCAGGTATAATACTTTCCTTGAGGGGTCCTTGGAGAAAAAAACAGAGCAGTATGTAAAGGATGAGGGCACCACAAGTGCGCAGTGGCCCCCGAAATGCGTGGGCACTTTTATCCTCGTGTTGTCAAGATAAAATTCATTGAACTCGCTATATTAGTGGCATCTCGCGAAATCCTTTACTGTATTGTAAAGGGCTCATTCACATGGGGAAAGCTTTGATCTCTAGCTCCCTTGTCACACTCCTCCCCACGCTCGCCTTCAGGACTCTCCAGAACCTCTCCGATCCTCTGGAACTCCCTACCCCAGTATGTCCAGTCTGCTTCCACTTTGTCTGCCTCTAGGCCGAAAACTTTGAAAAGTCACTTATTTAGGGAAGCCTACCCCCACCTCCACCTCCACCTAAGAACTGCACTGAATCACCACACCAGATCATCCCCCGCAGCTAATGCTTTTGTATCACCTCCCCCATTCCTTTAGATTGTAAGCTCCATGAGCCGGGACCTCCTATTCCTTCTGTATTGGACTGTTATTGGGAATTATACTGTCCCCCTTTATATTGTAAAGTGCTGCGTAAACTGGAACTATACAAATCCTGTATGATAATACAATAATGGGGGTCCTGAGGCAGGGTCCATGTTGTCCCAGCACACAGGGATGTGCAGGTGTGGCAGGCTTTCCCCGTGCTGATGTCCCACTTATTTCTGTTGGGGACAGTGAATACAGCCTCTGTATCCTAATATTTTTATTTAGGTTTTTTTTTTTTATTTCAGGGTACTTATATAGCACCATCAATTTATGCAGCACTTTACATATATATTGTACAATGACATCAGAGCTGATTCACACATGTGCACTGCGGACTGAAGCTCAGGTTTCACAGATAATTGTTTCAGAAGTTGTTCAGGGTTCATGTCAGGTTTACGTCAGGTTCAGGTCAGGATCGTATCCTGTTCACACATATGACAGTTTAGAAATAGTTCCCCTAGAAGTCATATAGCCTGTAACCCGTGCTTGAACCTGAAGGTACCACTCAGAAATCTTTGTTCAAAACCGCACTGAATCCGTTACCAGCAGTGCATCGGACTAAATGTGAACAAACACCATAGGAAGCAATGTTAATTTCATGTCTGGTGGATTGGATGCGAGTTCAAACCGTGGGCACTTATTCCCTAACCTTCAAACTGATGAGACATGGAGGAGATCAGCTATGAGGAGAGAGATTAGAGGAGCTGAATGTATTCTCTACTGAGAAGAGGAGATTAAGGGGGGTATATGATCTCACATGTATAATACATAAGGGGGATGTTGATCTCCATGTGATAATACATAAGGGGGATATGATCTCCATGTATAATACATAAGGGGGGATATGTTCTCCATGTATAATACATTAAGGGGGGGATTTGATCTCCATGTAAATACATAAGGGGGAATTTTTCATGATCCTCCATGTATTAATACATAAGGGGGTTATGATCTCCATGTATAATACATAACGGGGGGATATGATCACCATCTGCTAATACAAGAAGGGGGAATAATGATCACCTGTAATAAATACGAATAAGGGGGATATGATCTCCATGTATAATACATAGTGGGGGACTATGATCGCCATGTATAATACATAAGGGGGGATCTGATATCCATGTATATTACTTAGGGGGGGATATGATCACCATGTATAATATATAAGGGGGGATATGATCACCATGTATAATTTATAAGGGGGATATGTTCTCATGTTATAATAATAAGGGGGGTTATGATCTCCATGTTTAATACATAAGGGGGGGGCGATATGATCTCCATGTATAATACATTAAGGGGGATATGATTCTCCATGTATATAAACATAAGGGTAAGGGGGGATATGATCTCCATGTATAATACATAAGGGCGGGATATGATCTCCATGTATAATACATAAGGGGGGATATGATCTCCTTGTATAATACATAAGGGGGGGATATGATCTCCATTGTATAATACATAAGGGGGATATGATCTCCATGTATAATACATAAGGGGGGATATGATCTCCATGTATAATACATAAGGGGGGATATGATCTCCATGTATAATACATAAGGGGGGATATGATCTCCATGTATAATACATAAGGGGGATATGATCTCCATGTATAATACATAAGTGGGGGGGGATATGATCTCCATGTATATACATAAGGGGGGACTTATGATCTCCATGTATAATACATAAGGGGGGATATGATCACCATGTATAATACATAAGGGGGGATATGATCTCCATGTATAATACATAAGGGGGATATGATCTCCATGTGTATATAATACATAAGGGGGGATATGATCTCCATGTATAATACATAAGGGGGGATATGATCTCCATGTATAATACATAAGGGGGGATATGATCTCCATGTATAATACATAAGGGGGGATATGATCTCCATGTATATTAATACATAAGGGGGGATTGATCTCCAATGTATAATAATAAGGGGGGATATGATTCCATGTATAAATACATCAGTGGTCCAAAATATAGTGATTACCTCATCGGTGTTGTACATTATATTCCCCCATGAGAGTCATTCAAGAGGACAAGGTGGGCGCTTCTTATACATCTGGAAGGAAAAGAATTGTAATCTCCATAACCTCACGGAAAGGTTTTCTTCACAGTAAGAGCTGTGAGTAATGTGAATTCAGACTCTCCTCGACAAGAGTTCTTGGTTTCCTGGCCAGCTCAGTGGATTGCAGTAGGATAAGTCATGGATTGTTTCTTGGGATACATAGAATATAACTGGAGTTAACTAACATTTTTATAGGTAAAGTTGATCCCAGGGGAATATCGTTGATTTTGGCTACACGGGGAGGGGATTGCATTTTTCCCCTGCACGACACCAGCAGATTGGAATCATGCTTTGCTGGCTTTTTGCCTTACCTCTGGATCAAATGTGGGTGAAAGGCTTATAAGCAATTTTTTTTTTTTTATAATGGTTGGAACTGGATGGACTTTTGTCTGATTTATAAGCAGGACTAACTAATAGTAATTATGTCAGGAGCGTACATTCTAAGGTCCCTAACTCACATACATTACACATACATGGGCCAAATTTTAGATAGGAGCCAATTGAAACCTACCAGCAATGTCTATTGGGTGTGTGGGACGCAGGATAACCAGAGCCATATGGAGAGAACCCACGCAGGCACAGGGAGATGATGCCAAAACCAGACGGAGCAGTACCATGGTAATGTGCAGGATTTGAACCAACAACCCTAGTGCTGACCAGGCAGAAGTTGCTAACCCACTGCAGTGGGTATGTCTGACCTGCAATTTGCATCTCACGCAACCCATGTCATATTAGACACAACTGCATCTGGCAGCTCATGTGTCCCCAGATAGTAGAATGAATGGAATGCCAAAATTCCTGGATGCACCTGCACACGCACAGGTGTCCGGGAAACAATGGACCTAGCAACTGGACCCCGCATGTTAATGACATCCACAGGGTGAATGGGCCCTAGCACGGGTTACTGTGAAGTAATCATGGTGTGACAGGGTAGAGTGGGGTTTTAGGGCAGTTGAGCAATGCGAAAATTTCGGGTTAGTGAATTTGAATCATTTTGGACAGTTTGAGGTGAGACAAGAATGTTGTAGTTTCTTAGCGTGAGATGCTATGATGGACGGAATTCTGAAATTTCAGTAAAAAAACAGGCCATCGCCTATAATAAAGGGTCTCCAAACTATAGGCCTACAGGTCCACATGCGAAGTCTCCGGGCCCACTAGTACTGCTACTAAGATTATTATCCAGACCACCAGCCTAGAGTCAGTGGGTAGATTCTCAATGTGATAGCTGATTGAGGATAAAGGTCCAGCAAAAGGCTGCATATGGTATCCTCTGATTCTGATGTGAGGATGTGGGCTGTGATGGGGACACTGATGTATAGGGAGGTAGGGACTCTAATGGGCTTTCTTTCTGGGCCCGGCGATATTTGTGTGAGCAGGGTCCTCGAGACCATATAGTGAAAATTTAGAGAACCCCTAGTCTTGAGACCTTCAGAACTTTTTTGGAACTTCCAGGAGGACCATCCTTCGGGCCTGGGTCCCTCCATTTTAGTTCTATGGTAACTTGGTGGCCCTTGTACTAGTGATATGCCAAGCAGTTTTTGGATTTGTATCCATTAATTGATCTGACGAGGTAAATGACCTCGGTATAGTGTAATCAATAGTGGGTGTTTACTCAATAGTAACCGGTGCAGGAGTTGTCTTAGAGTTTGGGGAGATAAAAATGGGAGGTGAAGTTTTGTCCACATTGGACTGGGGGAGATAAGGTGCTCGGGAACTTGGGTCCTGGTGCTAACGGCCACTCACCAAATGATACATATAATAAACATGGGTTTCAGCACAGCCAGAATATCAAGCCATATTAAATAGGGTTCTGAAAGACGGATATAGTTGAAAAAAGACGAAAGTCATAATTAATACTTTTTTTGATTTTATGGCTCTAATGCCAACAACCAAACATCCCAAACATACAAAATTGGTCATTAAGAAAAACAAAGGCAAACGTAGCAAGAAATGGGGTGTTAGACTGTCCCCACGGTGGTTTTGGTGAGCCACTTCGTCCCAATGTTTGTCTATTAACCCAACACTAACGAGAGTTGAACTTTGACGATCCTCTGCCAGTCTACATTATACTGGGTTGTGTTATGTTCACTGGCAATTTTTTTTTGTTTAAGTTGTGAACTCCAGAAGAAAATTAAGTCCTAATAGATCCCTTTCATGCTGGCCCCTTTTTACAGGTATACAGTTGTGTTCAAATAATATCA
Source organism: Staurois parvus (assembly GCA_951230385.1). Classification (NCBI taxonomy): domain Eukaryota; kingdom Metazoa; phylum Chordata; class Amphibia; order Anura; family Ranidae; genus Staurois; species Staurois parvus. The sequence goes on from CATNWA010002264.1 coordinate 32,816, forward strand.
GTGTGTCGTTGAAAAAAAGTGACTAAAGCTGAAAATCCTTCTAATAGCTTTTATTTCCATCCACACAAATGCATTGGGAACACGAACACATTCTATTCCCCAAATCACAACATTGAAGAAAAATACATCAAATTTTGTGTTGTTTTCCTCTAAAAAAAAAATTGAAAAAAAGTGAATATTAGACGGATTCAAAATAATCGCAGTGTTTGTATTCTTCTTTACAAACTCAAACATTCTCACTATATAAAAACTGAGAAATGTTTGAAGGTTTTGCTTTCCTTTGAATGACTTACATGAATATTTGGTTGTAGTCGCCACTGTTTCTGAGAACTGCTGTACATCTGTGTTGCATGGAGTCCCCCACAAATTCTGGCCCTGTGATCAGGTATTCCAGCCCAGGATGATTGGACCACATTCCACAGTTCTTCTCTATTTTCTTGGTTTTGCCTCAGAAAACGGCCATTATTTTTGATGTCACCCCACAAGTTTTCTATTGGAATAGATCCGGGGATTGGGCCTGGCCACTCCATAACGTCCATCTTGTTGGGTCTGGAACCAATATGTTGCCCGTTTACTGGCTGTGTTTGGGGTCGTTGTCTTGTTGGGAACACCCATTTCGAAGGGCATTTCCTCTTCAGCAAAAGGCAGCATGACGCTCTTCAATGTATTCTGATGTATTCAAACTGATCCATGATCCCTGGTATGCGATAAATAAGGCCCAATCACCGTGAGTATGAGAAACATCCCCATATCATGATGCTTGCAACCACCATGCTTCACGGTCCTTCTACAGTTGTACTTACTGTGCCTTGAATTCAGTGTTTTTGGGGGTCGTCTGACAAACTGTCTCCGCCCACTAGACCCAAAAAAGAAACAATCTTACTTTCCATCATTCCACAAAAATGTTGCGCCATTTCTATTTAGGCCGCCCAGTCAATGTGCTCTTTGGCAGATTTGGTAACCTCTTCAGCCACATTGTCTTTTTCCCAACAGTGGGACTTTGCGGGGACTTTTTGCAGATAGCTTTGGCTTCACATCGGCGTCTTCTAATTGTAACAGTCCTCACAGGGAACGACGTCACACCTTCTTTCATCTTCTGGAGCTGATTGTTGGTCTGAGTCCGCCCCATTTTTGGCTATTCTTCTATCCGTTCCAATGGTAGGTTTTCGCTTTCGTCCACGTCTTTCAGGTTTTGGTTGCCATTTTAAAGCATTTGACCATCATCATTTTAGCTGAGCAGCCGACGATCTTTTTCTGCACTTCTTTATATGTTTTCCCCTCTCCAATCAACTTTTTTAATCAAAGTACGCTTGTTCTTCTGAACAATGTCTGGAACGACCCATTTTCCTCAGAATTTCAGAGAGAAAATGCACTGTAACCAGCATGTCCAACATTTGCTGCCTTCCTTCCTTAAATAAGGGCAATAATTGCCACCTGTTTTTCAAACAATGAATGACCTCACTAATAGAAACTCCACACGTGCTATTATTTTGAACACGCCCCTTTCAATGAGTGATTCAATGACACAGAATCAGCAGCATGCATGTCTATGACTGTTGGGTCTGTTGGATTTCTATTACTCTACTACACCTGCTAGGAAATTATTTGCCATGTAGAAATATCATTTCCCAAATCATCCCACCAAAAACAGTGATTGATCCAGTTTAGTGATGTCTGACTGCTATTATTTTGAACACCACTGTATGTTAACAACTTCAAAATAAAATACCTTATAATGGTTTTTTAAAATTCAAAAAAATTTCTCGTTCCTTGTACAGCTCAGTTGCTCTTATTCTTGGCCGCGTGCCAATATTCAGTGAGTCACAATAGGCCCATTGGTTGACAGCCTAAAGATTTACTGCTGCTGAGGGAAGAGGAAACAATGGGAATGACACAGACTGTGCAGATGAAGGACATGAATTAGGGAAGGGGAAAGAAATAAGCAGAAGAGATGACAGACAAACTCTGCCTGCCAGGCTCTGAAACTGACACATTTTTAATTGCAGAAAATTACCATTATAGTTTTTGAGACTTGTAGACAATTTCTCAGATAGGAGGTGATTGCTACTGGCAGGACAGTAATAGGAGCAATGCTGGAGGAAATTTACAGCACACACTTTAGTTTGGTCAGTAGTTTTAGAATTATTTAATGTAGAACGTACAGTATGTTCCTTGCTAAAAAACCATCAATTTCTATCTATCAAAGAATTGATTATGGGTAAAGTTCTGCTTTAAGCTGTTGAATGGATCATGGAAGGTTTAGGAATCCTGGTAATGTTTTTACTGCTATCCAGGGCTCTGTTAGAGAAATTTTCCCCTTATTTCCTGTCCCAATGACAACCTTTTATTAATTACACAGGAAGTTAGGGAAAATCTTGGCAATGGAGTACACAAAGCAACCAATTAGAATGGAGTATACTAGTCTGGTGTTAGGAAAATAAATTCTAATATGGTACACTCTTCCTTGTTTGGTTTCTTTTTATCGGTTGCATTCTCCCTTGGGCTCCTTCTCATTGGGTGCACTCTTCCTTGGCGCCTCTCATTGGATGCACTCTCCTTGGCTCCTTCTCATTGGGTACACCCTACCCTTGGCCTCCTCTCATTTGGTGCACATTCCCTTGGCTCCTTCTCATTCGTTTTGCGCATTCCCTTGGGGCTCTCTCTCATTGGGTGCACATTCCCTTGGCTCCTTCTCATTGGGTGCACTATCCCTTGGCTCCTCTCATTGGGTGCACATTCCTTGGCTCCTTCTCATTCGGGGTGCGCATTTCCTTGGCTCCTTCTCAATGGGTATGCATTCCCTTGGCTCCTTCTTATTGGGTGTGCTCTTCCTTGGCTCCTTCTCATTGGGTGCACTCTCCCTTGGCTTCTTCTCATTGGATGTGCGTTCTCTTGGACTCCTTCTCATATGGGGACACTCTACCTTGGCTCCTTCTCATTGGGTACACTCCCTCCTTTGCCTCCTTCTCTTTGGGTACGCTCCTCCCTTGGCTACCTTCTCATATGGATAACACCCCTCCCTTGGCTCCCTCTCATTTGGTGCACATTCCCCCCTTGGCTCCTTCTCATGTTGTTGCGCATTCCCTTGGTCTTTCTCTCTCCATTGGAGTGGCCACATTCCCTTGCGCTCCTTCTCATTGGGTGCACTATCCCCTTGGCTCCTCTTACATTTGGGTGCACATTCCCTTGGCTCCTTCTCAATCGCGGAGTGCGCATTTCTTGGCTCAATCTCTCATTGGGTATGCATTCCCTTTGGCTCCTTCTTCATTGGGTGTGCATCACTTACTTGGCTCTCCGTCTCATTGGGTACGCTAGTCCATTGGCTCCTTCTTCATTGGGGTGACGCTCTCCCTTCGGTCCCTTCTCATTGGGTGCACTCTTCCCTTTGTCTACACCATTTTTGAGAGCATTTTCCCATTGATGTTACTGGTTGAGTGGCACTCAGCCCTTGGCTCCTTTGAAGTGAACTTTTCCCATTTGATGCCTCCTGATGCATTAGTATTATTTCAGGATTTTATTATAGCCACCAAACAGTTTAGCTCAACACTTTAACTATCATAAACGGAATTCAGTAACAGTAATGATACAGTTCAATACAAGAGGGTTAAGGAGGTCCCTTGCTCCTGGGAGTTTTACTATCTCTTTACTTTACTTTGGCTGCAAACTCGTTGAGTTGCACTCCTACCTTGGCTGTACCTTAGTGATTGGGTTGCACTCTCTCCTTGGTCTCCCACCTGAATTGGGTTGCACTCTCCTTTGGCTCCACCTGATTGGGTGCACCTCTCCCGCATCTCCTCCTGATTGGAGTGGGAATCTCTCCTTTGGCTCTCCTGAATTGGGTTGGATCTTCTCCCTTGGTACTCCTCCTGATTGGGTGGACTTCTCCCTTGGCTCCTCCTGATTGGTCGCGGACCTCTCCCTTGGCACCTTCTATATGGGTGCACTCTCCCTCGGCTCCTTCTGATTGGGTTACAATTTTTATCCCTCATCTCTTCCTGATTGGGTGCACTCTTCATCACTCTCCCTGGCTTCTTCCTGATTGGGTTGCACTATTCCCTTGGCTTTTCCTAAATGGGTGCCACTCTCCCTTGGCTCTTCCTGAATGGGTGCATCCCTCTCACACAAGACTCCAGTTAACCCTCCCACAAGACTCCAGTTTATAATGCATGAAAATATGAAATAGTAAAATTGATTGCCAGATATATTTTAATATATAAAAACCGTCCATGTTATAGGTTTCTACGGATCCTACTTGTAACCCCCATTATCGGCTTTTTAATTGAACATTTCATGATAGGGGTCAAAAAATGAATCTTCCATATGAGAAAAGTAAACGAGAAAGCCGCACCATTGATGAAACTCCTGGCGCAAAAATGGAAAGTGGGCCCTGACTGAACCCCCGGACTTGTATTAATTTTCTGGGTCAGGTATGGCAGATCAAAAAAAAAAAATACATAGTTTAGGTCCAACATCCCTTCTCTGATTATTTATTCCAGCTAAATGACCCTAAAGTATTGATGTCTAGGAGTCCCCCTTGGCATTCAGGCAGCTAGCATTTTTTCAGATTTAGTAGGCAGTTAATGCCCAGTAAGGCTAAAATAATGGAGAAGTCGTGGCTATCATTTACAAGTTCAAAGTAAGCTAAATTCAATGTTCAAACCTCCTAGAGCTCCCCTGCGCCAGTGTTGGGAAGAAGGGGTGGGCAGGAAGGGGATGACTGTGCCCTTGGCACTGTGGTGGTATCATGTAAAGGGTGGGGGCACTGTGAGAAGATCTGAGGGAAGGGGATTTGAGGTGTTGGCAGGAGGAAATTGGGGGTGACAAGGTTGGTAAGATTTTTTTATAGAACGGGGACAATTAGGTGAGGGTGGTGTTAGGAAGTTGTGATCTTAAGAAGGGATTGATGGTGTTTGGAGGGGGAGAATGGAGGAAGAGGATTTGTGCTCCAAGAGGGGGGATATTTGGTAGATTTGTGCTATTGGTAATAAGGGGGACAGGAAATTGTACTAGGGTGGCAAAATGTTTTGGTTGGGGGGGGATTTGTGCTAGCAGGGATGAATTTGGGGGTATTTGTGATAGAAAAGGGAAAGTTTGATGGGGGGGGGGGGGATTGTGTTGTGGGTGAGTTGGGATGGAGTGAGGGAGGGAGGATGTGTACTCTCAAGTGGGGGAAATTTGCATGTGTAGAGGGATTGTTTTGTAGGGGGTGACGATCATTTTGTGCTGGGGCGATCCTGGGTGTAGGGGGAGGGGATATATTAGTGCAAAAGAGGGAGGAGGGGATTTCATTCATGGGGGAGTTAAATTTGTATTGAAGGAGGTGGAATTTTCCTGCCTTAACGAGGGTCTAAACACACAGAACTAGTGCTCAATTATTTTTAGGGTGGGGATGATTTTGTGGATTTGTGCTGACTTTAAATGACTTAATGCTCTATCAACAACTTTACTTTGGGGGGGGGGGGGTGCAGTCTGGCGTGGTTCGGCCCTGGGCTCTAGATACCTTGTCCCCGGCACTGGCTGGCGTCATCGGATCATGTCTATACTGAATTGGTTATCTGAATGATTTGGGTCAGGGTCCTGTGTCCCTATGGCACTGTTATCCTCTGGCCTCAGAAATTTTGACCCCCCCTAGCTTTGTTTCATGGACAAACGTCCCATCTTTATGTAATCGGACTTTCATCCGATTTCTTACGATTTTACATGTACTCACCTTGGAAGAACTCTGGGATGACTGTCCAAAGAAAAGAAAAAAAACCCATAAAAAATGAGTCATGTTCAACAATTTAATCCTCAAATGTAATATTTTAATATTTGTGCGCAGTACATCCCTCAAACAACATCTAAAATCCCTGGAAAGGATACAACCCTCCTCTACCCGACTCTTGAATCACCAGGAAACATTTATTTCAGTGGTAGTCGCGTGAGGGAAGGAAGGTACGGCACCCTCCAGCAACTGAATGTTGTAATGTATGTCAAGGGGTGCTGGAGGAGGGTCTAGTAATTGCTGGCTGCTGGGGGATCTATTGTCACTTAAGGGGATCTATTTTCGTGTGGTGTTCTATTGCTTGCTTGGGAAATCTATTGTTGCTGGTGGGGGAATTTTAATGTTGAATGGGGGTCAATTGATGCTGGAAAGGATCTACTGTTGAGGGAGGGTCTGTTGAAAGAAACGCTCAATTCGTGGGAAAAAAAGGGACATGAATTTTATTTGGGTGCAGCGTTTGCATGACCGTGCAATTGTCGGTTAAAGTAATGCAGCGCCGTAACGCAAAAAAATGGCCTGTGGTCAGGAAGAGTGTGGGAAATCCTCTGAAGGGGGAAGGGGTTAATACTACCTAAAACACACTGACACCGATATAATTTAAAGATTTTATTTTCTACCCTACATTGAACCTAAGGCTCCATGTACACGAGCAGCTTGATAAACTCGAATTTAGGAGCTTTTGGCATTTTCTCATCAAAGCTCCTAAACTCAACTCCATGAAAGCCCATGTGTCCCATGTATACGTAGGCTTTTTAGTTTAAGAGTTGTTGTGTTTAGGTGAGGATTAAACCTCCCTCTCCTGAATGTGGAAGAATTGTGTTCAGGATTGGAATGTTTTGATCGCTGACCGCGGGAAAATGCAGCGCAACCGCGTGGGTACCACATTTTTGCCGCAATTTGCGGTTTTCTGTTTATGAAGGTACAAAGCGGCCCCAATCCTCCCTCTTCTCGGATCCCCCAGAACTGATCCTGGCTCCTCCTCTTCTTTGTGTGTCCCCATAGCAAGCCACTTGCTATAGAGGCACACAGTGTCTGTGCCACTCCCGAGCTGTGTGTCTATGTGTCTCTATAGACTTTGCAGTTCCCTATAGGGGGCGCGCGTGAGCCACGGCTGTCAATCACCAGGCCCCGGCTGGTAATTTACTCGCCGGTGCCCGGTGATTTCCGATGATCCCGATGGGGAGGAGGACTGTTTTGTTTACTAAACAGTTCTCCTCCCTGTCAGCTTGGGCACACTGCACAGCACAAGCCATTCACAGCATGTGTGAATACAGTGAAGCACACACTCCCTCGCCCCCTAGTAAAACACTCCCTACACACAGTTAACCCTTTGATCACCCCTCATGTTAACCCCTTCCTGCTCAGTGCAATTAGTACAGTGTCAGTGCTTTTTTTTTTTTTTTTAGCACCGACCAATATATTGGTGTCACTGGGGATGTCGCTGATCACCGCCATTACTTACTAGCAAAAATAACGCTATATAAACTTTCATGTAAACCAATTACTTTACACATATTGGGAATTTTTTTTTAGCAAAGACACTGGAGGCAGAATACAATTTGGCCTAAATTTATGAAAAAATTGATTTTTAAAAATTTTTTTACTAGACATGTTTAATAGCAAAAAGTCAAAAATATTGTTTTTTTGCAAAATTGTCAGTCTTTTTTTTTTTATAACGCAAAAAAAAATAAAAACCACACAGGCAATTAAATACCACCAAAAGAAAGCTCAATTTGTGGGGTAAAAAAAAGGACGGACATTTCATTTGGGTGAGGAGGCCTGGCTCACAGTCTCCGCTCTAATTCATCCCAAAGGTGTTCTATGGAGTTGAGGTCAGGACTCAGTGCAGGCCAGTCAAGTTCCTCCACCCCAAACTGGCTTTTTACACGTTTTGTTTATATCTTTCTCTCCTACAAGAAGAGATCCAATATATCTTTAACTCCTCACCCTCCAGAGCACCCCCCCCCTTCCTGACCAGGGCCATTTTCTGCATTACAGCGCTGCGTCACTTTAACTGACAACTGCGCTTTCATGCAAGCTGCACCCAAATGAAATGTCCGTCCTTTTTTTCCCCACAAATTGATCTTTCTTTTGGTGGTATTTGATTGCCTGTGTGGTTTTTATTTTTTGCGTTATAAAAAAAAAGACTGACAATTTTGCAAAAAACCGAGTAATTACCAGCCGGGGCCTGGTGATTGACAGCCGTGGCTCACGTGCGCCCCCTATAGGGAACTGCAAAATCAAGTATACATTTTATATATATATAGTAAATAAGTAAAGTGCAGCGCTCAAAATTATGATATGAAATTTTACAAAATTCGATCTAAATAGTTCGATCAAAAATAAAAGTTCATAAAATCTTGCGAACGATTCATGAATATGGTGAGCACAGCTTATAACAAATCCGGATAATGGCAGAAATGCGCACTCACCGACCGCGCATAGGAAATGCGCATATATGTATCAAATCCCACAGATGTCGTTATCCTCTGGGAAGAGGTGTCGTCAGTCAATCTGCTGGGCTAGCAGGGCCTCCTTAGATTTGGATCAGCCAGGATACACGTTCTTTCCAGGTACAGGGTTCCCTCCTCTGGACAGGATATGTAGCTGGGTCGTCTATTCCCTCGGCCGCTCTGCTCTTCTCCGGTGTGACACGGACCGGGGCACCGAACCAAGTGCGCGCGCAGCCCCGACCACCTCAGTCCATTTCTGCCATTATCCGGATTTGTTTATAAGCAGGGTGTGCTCACCATATTCATGAATCGTTCGCAAGATTTTATGAACTTTTATTTTTTGATCGAAACTATTTAGATCGAATTTTGTTAAAATTTCATATCATAATTTTGAGTGCTGCACTTTACTTATTTATTTTTTCAGAAGTGGTTGTGATCATCTTCAGTGCATTTAGCTGCTTATTTGACCATTGATAACTTATTAGTAGCGCTCACTTTGTTTTATATATATATATATATATAGTATTTCTGCTATAGGGCAGATGGGAAGCGGGTAACTTGATGCAGAAGAGGAAGTAAACACATGGGCCGACTCACAGTGACTGATCACTGTGATAGCCAATCACACTACCACAGCAATCCGGTGATCTGGGAGTATTGTGTCCTGATCATTAGTAGGAGACCAGCGAGAATGCGGTGAGCTCCCAGTACAAGGAGAGATACACATATATGCAGTCCCACAGATAAAAAGTCACTTTCATCAGGCTGCTTATACACTATCAGGCCCGGACTGGCCATAGGGCACACCAGGCATTTTGCCCAGTGTGCTGGGACTGCCTGGATAGGAGGGGTGGCCGGGCTGTACATAGAAGAACTGGGCTGGGCATTTCTTGATTTCTCTATGGGCCGCCTGGCTACCCCTCCTATCCATCTCCTGCATGCCCTGGGCTCCTGTATGCTCCCCCTGTATGCTCCATCTCCTGCAGCACTTCTGCCAGATTCCCCCTCCCTGCAGCTGCTACCGATCATCTGTCAGCATATTCTGTCCCCAGTACTGACAGTTCACAGCCCACCACAGACTGGAGAGGAGAGAAAGCTGCCCCTCCTCCTCCTCCCATCTCCTCCTCTGTCTGCCCCACCCACACTCCCCACCAGTCTTGTGTCTTCTCTCCCCCTTCTTCTTTCTTTCTATTCTTCTTTCTTTCCCTCCTTCATCCTTCCCTCTTTCCCCCCTTCCTTCTTTCACTCCTTTCTTCTTCTTCTTCTCTTTCCTTTTTTCCCTCCTTCATCCTTTCTCTCTTTCCATTCTTCCCTCTTTCCCCCCTTCCTTCTTTCACTCCTTTCTTCTTCTTCTCTTTCCTTCTTTCCCTCCTTCCTTCTCTCTTCTTACTTCTTTCCCTCTTTATTTCCTTTCTTCCCTCTTCCCTCCTTCTTTTCCTCCTTCCTCCTTTCCCTCTTTCCTTCCTCCTTCTTTCCCACCTTCCTTCTTTCCCTCCTTCCCTCTTTCCCTCTTTCCATCCTTCCTTCATTCCCTCTTTTCCTTCTTTCCCTCCTTTTTTCCCCTCCTTCCTTGTTGCCCTCCTTGTTTCCCTCCCTCCTTCTATCTTTCCCGCTGTCTATATTTCCCTCCTTCCTTCTTTCTTTCACGCTTTCCTTCTTTCCCTCCTTCCTCCTTTCCCTCTTTCCATCCTTCCTTCTTTCCCTCTTTCCTACTTTCCCTCCTTCTTTCATTCCCCTTTTTTCCTGTTTCCTTCTTTCCCTCCTTCCTTGTTGCCCTCCTTGTTTCCCTCCCTCCTTCTTTCTCTCAGTCTTTCTTTCTTTCTCTCCTTCCTTCTTTCCCTCTTTCTTTATTTTCCTCTTTCTTTTCCCCCTTCCTTCTTTCCTTCCTTCCTTCTTTCCTTCCTTCCTTCTTTCCCTCCTTCCTGCATTCCCTCCTTCTTTCTTTCACTCTTTCCTTCCTTCTTTCCCTCCTTTTCCTCCTTCCTTCTCTCCATTTTTTCTTTCCCTCCTTCCTCCTTTCCCTCTTTCCCTCCTTCCTTCTTTCCCTCTTTTCCTAATTTCTACTTACTTTCTTGTGTCCCTACTTGTTTCCCTCCTGCCTATCTTTTCCCTCTTTCTTTCTTTCCCTCCTTCCTTCTTTCCTCCTTCCTTCTTTCCCTCCTTCCTTCTTTCCCTCCTTCCTTCTTTCCCTCCTTCCTTCTGTCCCTCTTTCCCTCCTTCCTTCTTTCCCTCTTTCCTTCTTTCCCTCCTTCCTTCTTTCCCTCCTTCCTTCTTTCCCTCCTTCCTTCTTTCCCTCTTTCCTTCTTTCCCTCCTTCCTTCTTTCCCTCTTTCCTTCTTTCCCCTCCTTCCTTCTTTCCCTCTTTCCTTCTTTCCCTCCTTCCTTCTTTCCCTCCTTCCTTCTTTCCCTCTTTCCTTCTTTCTCTCCTTACTTCTTTCCCTTTTTCCTTGCCTTTTCTTTCTTTCCCTCCTTCCATCTTTCCCTCCTTTTTTCTCACCTTCCTTTTTTTTCTTCTTCCTTCTCTCCCTCTTTCCTTCCATGTTTTTTTTTACATTTAAAACCTACTTACACTAGTGGCAAAACTACCAGGGTCACAAAAGTCGCTCTCGCGACTGGGCCCTGGCATTCCACCACTGAGCTCCGAGGAAAGGGTCCCTGGGCGCGGGGCTGCTCAGTCCAAAATGCCTATTATTTTGTCCTCATCCAGCACGTGTAAAGCACGCCGCCACTGGACTCTAGTACAGTGGAGACGTGTTCTCTGGAGTGACAAATCATGCTTCTCATTACATGTCTGGGTAAGGTGGTTGCCAGGAGAATGGCATTTGCCTGACTGCTTTGTGCCAAGTGTAAAGTTTGGTGGAGGGGAATTATGGTGTGGGATTGTTTTTCAGGGGTGGGCTTGGCCCCCTAGTTCCAGTGAAGAGAACTCTTAAGGCGACATTTTGGACAATTTCATGCTCTCAACTTTGTGGGAGAGTTTGGGGATGGCCCCTTCCTGTTCCAACATGACTGCCCACCAGTGTACAAAGCAAGGTCCATAAAGACATGGAGGAGCCAGGTTTGGGGTGGAAGAACTTGACTGGTCTCCACAGAGTCCTGACCTCAACCCCATAGAACACCTTTGGGATGAATTAGAGCGGAGACTGCGAGCCAGGCCTCCTCCCCCGACATCAGTGCCTGACCTGACAAATGTGCTTCTGGAAGAATGGTCCAACCTTCCCATAGACACCCTCCTAAACTCTTCTTCCGAGAAGAGTTGAAGCTGTTATAACTGAAAAGGGCGGGGCCAACTCAATATTGAACCCTACGGACTAAGACTGGGAGGCCATTAAAGTTCATGTGCGTGGAAAGGCAGGGGAATCAATACTTTTGGCAATATCGTGTATATGTACAGTCAGCGGAAAGGAGTTACTCTCTTTAAAAAAAAAAAAACAGTGACGCTGCATTCAACTTTCTCAATGCTTCTGACATTCGCTCAATGAATGTTTTATAAACAGACCCACTGTATGTTGTGAACACTTCATTTACATCATTCTAAAACAGAGACTAGAATTTATTATATATTTTAATGTCTATGATTTTAGCCCTGGTGAAGACTGATATTTCTTCACTTTGTGTCCAGACCAGGATTGAGGGGAAACGACCCACCCCAATTAAGAACCATACAGCGATCCCAATCCTTCCCTAATCCTATCAGTTGGCTGGAGTTGAGCTTTCCTCAAGATTTCCTCTTCAGATCTTTTATAGAAAGTTCCATACAAGTATTAGTCTATACATTCAACAGATTCACTTCTCACCTCTTTTTGGGATACATTTCTTCAAATCATCCATTTTTGGTCCCTTTCTATCATCTTTGTTTCATTAAAGAGGAAGAGATCTTTCGCCAACAGACCAATCTTGATCTGTTCGCTGAGGATGGAAGCCTTATGCTCATTACTGCTGTCCTCCACGTCACCGGCCACTACGATCACATTGTCCCGTCCTGTATGAATCACACCGAAGGGGAGATCACTAGCATTGTACGGTGATTGAACTGAACACATCACTATTATAGAAGCCTCATTTCTCTGTATTAATATAGATGTGGACAGAGAGGATGTTGGACTTTCTCATTGAATATGCAGTGGTGGAGAGGGCAGGAAGCTCATGCAGAGAATTACGGATGTGCTTGACCTTCTATCTCAGCTAAAAGTGGCCAGATTGGTCCATAAATGATAATGGAAAGCTGTGGGGGTTGTCAGTGAACACAGAATAAAACCCAGTACAGCATCCACATACACTCACCAGCCACTTTATTAGGTCCACCTGTTCAATTGCATTATAACACACATTGCTAATCAGCCAATCACATGGCAGCAACTCAATGCATTTGGGCATCTAGATTTGGTGGAGACGACAACTTGCTGAAGTTCAAACCGAGCATCAGAATGGGGGAGAAAGGGGTTTTAAGTGACTTTGAACATGGCATGATGTTGGTGTCAGACGGGCTGGTCTGAGTGTTCTGTTCAATCACTTATTAAGCAGTGGAAAATTCAGGGATCTCTTGATACCGAGCCAAGGTCAGGTGGACCAAGAAAGATTGCAGCCACAGCTGCTAGAAGAATTGTTCAGGATACAAAGTAAAACCCACAGGTAACCTCAGAAGAAATACTGCTGCTCTGGAGAAAGACGATGTGTTTCCTTTTTAAGGAGCATAATATGACATACTTAAACAAAAATGAGCTGCATGGTCAAGTGGCCAGAAAGAAGCCGTTACTGCACTAATGCCACAAAAAAGCCTGTTAAGACATGCCAAGGTGTTGGCGGCCAGAAAGAAGCCTTTACTGTGTGTAGTAAAGGCTTCTTTCTGGCAACTCAACTATGCAGCTCATTTTTATTCAAGTATCGTCGTATAATGCTCCTTAAAAAAAAACACACCATTTTTCCAGAGCAGCCTGTATATCTCCTGAGGTTACCTGTGGGTATTTCTTTGTATTCCTAAAATTTTTCTGGCAGTTGTGGCTGCAATCTTTCTTCCTCTATCTGACCTAGGCTTGGTATCAAGAGATCCCCTGAATTTTCCACTTCCACTGACTGGTATTTTGAAGGCTTTGGATATCTTTTTATATCCTTTTCCATCTTTATAAAGTTCCATTACCTTGTTATGCAGGTCTTTTCTGCTCCCCATGGCTCAGTATCCAGCCTGCTCACGTAAGAGCTAACAAACTCATTGACTATTTGTACACAAACACTAAATGCAATGTAAAAAGCCACAGATGTGGGAAATTTCCCTTTAATTGCCATGGTAACCAATGTGTGTCACCTTGTGTGTCTGTACCAAGGCCGAACATTTCAGAGGAGGGAAACTTCTGATCCATTTGGGGGATTTCTGTTATCATTAGGTTTTTAAAAAGGAGCCAAACAACTATATGATAATAAATGGCTTAATGTGATCACCATCCTTCAATAAAAGACAGCTTATTGGCATGATCAGTCAGATTTTCCATATCAATGCTGAAATGTCATGATTTCTTCCAGGGTATGCAAACTTTTGAGCACAACTGTCTATATTCCCAGGCAGAAGCTGCACACCTTGTGCTCATATACAGTGAGGCAAAAAATTATTTAGTCCGCCACCAATTGTGCAAGTTCTCCCACTTACAAAGATGAGAGAGGCCTGTAATTGGCATCATAGGGAGACCTCAACTATGAGAGACAAAATGAGAAAACAAATCCAGACAATCACATTGGCTGATTTGGAAAGAATTTATTTGCAAATTATGGTGGAAAATAAGTATTTGGTCAATATGAAAAGTTCATCTCAATACTTTGTATATATATCCTTTGTTGGCAATGACAGAGGTCAGACGTTTCCTTCACAAGGTTGGCACACACTGTTGCTGGTATGTTGGCCCATCCTCCATGCAGATCTCCTCTAGAGCAGTGATGTTTTGGGGCTGTCGCTGGGCAACACGGACTTTCAACTCCCTCCAAAGGTTTTCTATGGGGTTGAGATCTGGAGACTGGCTAGGCCACTCCAGGACCTTGAAATGCTTCTTACGAAGCCACTCCTTCGTTGCCCCGGGCGGTATGTTTGGGATCATTGTCATGTTGGAAGACCCAGCCACGTTTCATCTTCAATGGACTTGCTGATGGAAGGAGGTTTGCACTCAAAATCTCACGATACATGGCCCCATTCATTCTGTCCTGTACATGGATCAGTCGTCCTGGTCCCTTTGCGGAGAAACAGCCCCAAAGCATGATGTTGCCACCCCCATGCTTCACAGTAGGTATGGTGTTCTTTGGATGCAACTCAGCATTCTCTCTCCTCCAAACACGACAAGTTGTGTTTCTACCAAACATTTCTATTTTGGTTTCATCTGACCATATGACATTCTCCCAATCCTCTTCTGGATCATCCAAATGCTCTCTAGCAAACTTCAGACGGGCCCCGGACATGTACTGGCTTAAGCAGGGGGACACGTCTGGCACTGCAGGATCTGAGTCCCTAGCGGCGTAGTGTGTTACTGATGGTAGCCTTTGTTACGTTGGTCCCAGCTCTCTGCAGGTCATTCACTAGGTCCCCACGTGTGGTCCTGGGATTTTTGGTCACCGTTCTTGTGATCATTTTGACCCCATGGGGTGAGATCTTGCGTGGAGCCCCAGATGGAGGGAGATTATCAGTGGTCTTGTATGTCTTCCATTTTCTAATTATTGCTCCCACAGTTGATTTGTTTCACACCAAGCTGCTTGCCTATTGCAGATTCAGTCTTCCCAGCCTGGTGCAGGTCTACAATTTTGTTTCTGGTGTCCTTCGACAGCTCTTTGGTCTTCACCATAGTGGAGTTTGGAGTGTGACTGTTTGAGGTTGTGGAAAGGTGTGTCTTTTATACTGATAACAAGTTCAAACAGGTGCCATTGATACAGGTAATGAGTGCAGGACAGAGGAGCCTCTTAAAGAAGAAGGTCCAGGTCTGTGAGAGCCAGAAATCTTGCTTGTTTGTAGGTGACCAAATACTTATTTTCCACCATAATTTGCAAATAAATTCTTTCCAGATCAGCCAATGAGATTGTCTGGATTTGTTTTCTCATTTTGTCTCTCATAGTTGAGGTCTCCCTATGATGCCAATTACAGGCCTCTCTCATCTTTGTAAGTGGGAAAACTTGTACAATTGGTGGTGACTAAATACATTTTTTTGCCCCACTGTATGTATAAAACCATTGTAGGAGGAGCTGAGGTAAATTACAGTGAGGAAATCTGCCCATTGTGGGAGGGGAAAAGAAATAGGGAAATCTCATAGAAGGAGGGGTAGAGACACAAAACGACTGCAGGGAAATCTCCCCATTGTGGGAGGGGCAGAGACATAAACTACTGGGGGGAATCTCCCCATTGTGGGAGGGGCAGAGACATAAACTACTGGGGAGGAATCTCCTCATCGTGGGAGGGACAGAGACACAACTACTGAAGGAAAATCTCCCCATTGTGGGAGGGACAGAGACACAAATGACTGCAGGGAAATCTCCCCATTGTGGGAGGGGCAGAGACATAAACTACTGCAGGAAATCTCCCCATTGTGGGAGGGGCAGAGACATAAACTACTGCAGGAAATCTCCCCATTGTGGGAGGGGCAGAGACATAAACTACTGCAGGAAATCTCCCCATTGTGGGAGGAGCAGAGACATAAACTACTGCAGGAAATCTCCCCATTGTGGGAGGGGCAGAGACACAAACTACTGCAGGAAATCTCCTCATTGTGGGAGGGGCAGATACACAAACTACTGGGGGGGAACTTCACCATTGTGGGAGGGGAAGAGACTCAAACTACTGCTGAGAAATCTCCTCATTGTGGGGGGGCAGCGACACATACTACTGCTGGGAAAGCTCCTCATTGTGGGAGGGGCAGCAACACATACTACTGCTGGGAAAGCTCCTCATTGTGGGAGGGGCATAAACACACAAACTACTGCTGGGAAAGCTCCTCATTGTGGGAGGGGCATAAACACAAATTACTGCAGGGAATTCTCCCCATTGTGGGAGGGGCAGACACACATACTACTGCAGGGAAATCTCCCCATTGTGGGAGGGGCAGAGACACAAACTGCTGAGGGGAAATCCCCCCATTGTGGGAGGGGCAGAGACAAAAACTACTGCAGGGAAATCTCCCCATTGTGGGAGGGGCAGAGACACAAGCTGCTGCAAAAAAATCTCCCCGTTGTGGGAGGGGAAGAGACAAATTGCTGCAGGGAAATCCCCCCATTGTGGGAGGGGCAGATACACCAACTACTGCAGGGAAATCTCCCCATTGTGGGAGGAGCATAGACACATGCTACTGCGGGGAAAATCTCCCCATTGTGGGAGGGGCAGAGATACTAAATACTGCAGGGAAATTTGATCATTGTGGGAAGGGCAAAGACAAAAGCTACTGCAGGGATATCTCAGCATTGTGGGAGGGGCAGATACACCAAATACTGCTGGGAAATCTCAGTATTGTGGGAGGGGCAAATACACCAAATACTGCTGGGAAATCTCAGTATTGTGGGAGGGGCAGATACACCAAATACTGCTGGGAAATCTCAGTATTGTGGGAGGGGCAGATACACCAAATACTGCTGGGAAATCTCACCATTGTGGGAGGGGCAGAGACACAAATTAGAGCAGGAAATCTCACCATTGTGGGAGGGGCATCCATTTGAAAGTTGCCTGTGATAGAATAACTATAATGACCACCTTTCCAACACCATGGGTTCTGCTGGGTTTTGTCATGTCACGGGATAAGAAGAGGAAACTACATCATGGAGAGGGGAACACAGGCATCTGACACCCTCAGAAGTAGTAAATGCTGAGAAATGAGTATGAGCATGATGTCTTCTTTTTCAGGAATCCTGTAGCTGGACTTTTTTAAGAAGTTGAGAAAATTGCTTTGAGGACTTATATTACATAAAGAGATAGAATTAAATGATAAGGTTAGGATTTAGTCATAAGTTTGAGGACATTCAGGCTTCATGTACCAAATATTAACGTACCATTTTGAGCTGAATTACCTATTGCCATTGTAGCACCCTCTAGTGTAGATACTTTGTTGAGTGTAGCTAGAGGCTTGCTAGAAGCCTGGGTTTAGACAGAGGGTTATTTCAGGTTTAGATGGAGGGCTCTGCAGGTCAGTCCTCTGGTAGCTTCCCCTGCTCTAGAAGCTTGGAGATGCTTCTAGAAGTCAGTAGGTAGAGGTGAAGAAGATCTGATCTACATACTTATGCTAGTTGCCCTGAAGTCCACCAAGGAAGGACAGCCTGCATTGCCTGGAGAAGAACCAGCCCAGGGGAAGACCTGAAATCAGTTCTATCCACAGCTGCAGGGCAAGGACAGTGTGAGCCCCTCTACACCCCCAGGGCCTAGAAGGGAGAAGTCTGCTGGATGCAAGTTCTTGGGAAGTCTTCAGGGGACAGTCTAATGCTTACCCAATCCATTGTCCTGGGATCAGGAACCAAAGCCAAGTGGGCTGGTATTTTGTTCAAAAAGGGGACCTAGAGCTCCTACAAGTTGTCACTTTGCTGAAAACCCACTAAGGGGGCATCACATTTCTAAGAGGGGATTACTTTGCTAAAGACTGTCATAGTTCTGACTGGAATGCAGTCAAGCGTTTGTCATTTTGCAGTATTCTAGAGAAGGAAACTGTCCTCACTTGGTTATTCTTCAATCAAGTTGGGTACCCCATAATCCTCTTACCCTATCCAAGTTAGATTCCATAATAAATTCTAAACACCAAACCCATGGACTGTTCCTTTGTGTCTGGATACCAGTTGGGAAATGCGCATTGCCTGATGCAGGAAATAAGGGGGACCCAAAGCCAGGGGGTCTCAAGGGGGTAGCGCTTCACCATTCTCCATAAGGATATTCATGTCTCAGACTTACCATATGCCTTAGATAAGTATTCCAGTTCTTTATCATACAGGCTGTCTGTGACATCAGTGATGTTTAGGCGTCCTGTTTTTTTGCTGTGGTAAAGGATGCCGAAGGAACAATTGGGGACTTGATCTGAAAAATCTCTCCAAGTATTGGTGATCTGGATGGGCCGCACATCTGTCACCCCCTGTATGCTGGTAATCATAGTTATCAGCCATTCATAGGTGCTGCGGTCTTCTCTGGAAAATATTCCGACTTTTAAGTTGTCACAACACCTCATCTTCCGGGCACCTGAGACTGAACAAAACACTAATATATGATTTGCACACATTATATCTACATCAAATGGAAAATAATAAACAGTGCCAAGGGTACCCACTATACTCCATGTATGAGGTAAATGCCCAGGTGCCCACCCACTAGAAATCTAGACAAATCCACAAACCGGTATAATGGCATTTATGGGTCTTTCAGTGGAGATACATTGATTTACATCATTATATATTTTGTATCTCTGATGCAAGACCCATGAGTTCCTCTATACCTGTTCTGTATTTAAATGGAAAATATATTTTTTCGATAAGTTCAGTATTTAACTTTTAGGCCTCATTCACATTTCAGGTAGTGGGATTGAATGTTCCTGCTCAAATAAAAAATTTTTTTTTTTTTGTGATTTCCACGTGTCGCGCATAGGTCAGCAAATTCAAGTGAAACGGCTGCCCTATGCACGTTCATCATGCTAAGGCCCCTTTCACATGGGAGTTCCGTATGTCCAATTTTCTTCTGTCTGTTTATGGATGAAAAACGAACCCCCATGTATTTCTATGGACTTGCGGATGTAAACGGATGAACATCTTTTTACACCCGTTAATGTCCACATCCGGTAACATCCATTTTTTTGAACAGAAGAAAACCCTATTTGTCTTCTGCAAATAAAACGGAACGGATGAAAAACGAATATCAACGGACCAATAACAGATGTAAACGGATGAAAAACGGATGCAAACTGCTGAAAAACAGATGTAAACCAATGTATATGGATAAAAAAGGATGAAAAAATGAATGTAAACTCATCCGATTTTTCTTTGAAAAGGACCCTAAAGAAGCTCATGTACCAAATTTTGACACTGAGCCGGGTGCATTTCTCACTTTGCTGCGATTTTCATGTTTTGTCGCATGACAACCACAGCGAAGTCTCACCGCGTTTGGGGTCCCATTATGAATGAATGGCACCCGGACAGTCCCAAGGGAAGCCAACCTGCTCTATGGGAGAGATTTACTAACACTCAGCCATACATGGGTCGAATTCTGAAAGAATTTTTGTTAAAAAATCAGCAATTTTGCGCATTCTGCAATCAGATGGTGCCTCCATTGATTTCAAAATTCAACCAACCAACTCTTCAATGTCACCTCATGTCATAGAAAGAAATTTTGTGGCTGGGAATATTTTTTTCTATCCAGGTCACAGCTCATGTTCATTTCTTTTTCGATTACATTTCTCGCACGATTCTCCCGTCATTGATTAAAAATGTGGACAATTTTCAGAAAATTTCCAAAATGCCCAATCACTCAAATTCCATGGCTGCATGAAAATAAACTGTTGCTGCGTCCCAATAATGGTACGAAAGTCGAACAAAAATGATTGTGATTCTCTAAAGAAAATTCAGAATTCGACCAAAGTATGGCTTGAAACTGGAGCACTCTGAATCTGGTGCAGCTGTGCATGGGAGCCAATCAGCTTCTAACTTCAGGTTGTTCCAGTAGGCTTTGGCAATAAAACCTGGAAGCTGATTGGTTTCTAGATAGAGCTGCACCAGATTTTGCACTCTCACCCACAAAGAAATCCATTCAATCCAAAACAGGAGTAGAGGCACTTGTGGGTCTTGCAGTGGAGATAAATCGATGTATTTCCACTTACCAAACCACCAAACAAACTAAAAACACCAAAGACTGCAGCAATCCAATCCCCAGATACTGGATATACAAAACTAATAGTGAAAAATGGATGCGCTGTCTCTTTAAATACCAAATAAATTAAGAGTGTTGAAAATATCAAATTAATCAACTCAAATTCAATCAATTCATATTCAATCCCAGCAATTCATAACTAAGTAATGAAAAATAAATGCACTGTCTCTTTAAATAGCAAATACAATGTGATTAAAACTATCAATTTAGTGAAAAAATAAAAAGAAACAATTCATGAAGAATTCATATACATTCCAAAAAATATATGTATAAAAAGAATAAATACGTGATTCCATGCACCGTATTTAACCAGTTGCCCAAAAATACTGTTACAGGGCGGCAGGCCTGCACCAAACTCACCTACACCGTATACGTGATTTGCATTTCCAGGTAGCAGGGGCACATACCGCCCTGCCTACTCCACCATTGGCCAGTGGTGGCTACGGATGTCAATCACTGGGTCTCCGCTGGCACTCGGCGATCACCAAGTAACACTGACAGGGGAGAGATCTGTGTATAGACAACACGGGTCTCTCTCCTGCCAGCAAGGACATGCTGCTGTATTTCTCCGCCCTACCCACTCCGCCAGTGGCGGCTATGGATGTCAATCACTGGGTCTCTGCCGTCACTCGGTGATCACCAAGTAACAATGACAGGGGAGAGATCTGTGTGTAAACAACATGGGTCTCTCTCCTGCCAGCAAGGACATGGTGCTGAATTTCTCTGCACATTTCTCTGCCCTACCCGTGATAGCTTCAGCTGTCGATCACGAGTCCCAGCTGGTGATTTCCCACCGGCACCCGGTGTTCGCCAAATATCACTGACAGCCGAGAGGTCTGTATGTAAACAATATAGACCTCTCCCCTGTCAGCTCCTGCACACTGCATAGCAGAGCAATACAAAGCAATGTGCCGACACAGTAAAACACACCCAGCACACACCTTTGATCGCCCCAGATGTTAACCCCTTCCTGCCTAGTGCCAGTGCTTTTTATTAGCACTAATCACTGTATTGGTGTCATTGGGATGTTAGTGGCAGTTAGTAAGTGTCAGTTAGTGTCAGAATGCCCCGCCGCTGTCCCGCTATAAGTCGCTGATAGCCGCCATTACTAGTGAAAAAAAAAATTCCAGTATCTATACCGCCATTTGTAGACACTAAAAATGACCTGTTCAGGAAGGGGGGAAATCATCTGGAAGGCAAGAGGTTAAGATCCACCCCTTCATCTGTAAAACCCCACCCCTTCCTCTTTAGGCTCCACCTGTTCATACTATAGCTCTGTCTCAGGAGTTGGTCAAAGACTGCAGGCATAATACAGGAGATGGTCAGAGACTGCAGACATAGTACAGGAGACATCAGAGACTGCAGACATACTATGGGAGATGGTCAGAGACTGCGGACAATGCTACAGGAGATGGTCAGAGACTGCGGACATACTACAGGAGATGGTCAGAGACTGCGGACATACTACAGGAGATGGTCAGAGACTGCGGACATAGCACAGGAGATGGTCAGAGACTGCGGACATAGCACAGGAGATGGTCAGAGATAGCAGACATACTACAGGAGATGGTCAGAGACTGCGGACATAGCACAGGAGATGGTCAGAGACTGCAGACATACTACAGGAGGATGGTCAGGAGGAACTGCAGACATAGTACAGGAGATGGTCAGTGACTGCAGACATAGCTACAGGAGATGGTCAGAGACTGCAGACATACTACAGGAGGTGGTCAGAGGACTGCGGACATAGCACAGGAGATGGTCAGAGATAGCAAGACATAGCACAGGAGATGGTCAGAGATAGCAGACATACGAACAGGAGATTGGTCAGAGACTGCAGACATATACAGGAGATGGTCAGAGGTCTGCAGACTCGTTACTGACAGGAGATGGTCAGAGACTGCAGGACATACTACAGGAGATGGTTCAGAGGACTGCAGACATACTACAGGAGATGGTCAGAGGACTGCAGACATTAGTACAGGAGATGGTCATGTGGACTGCAGACATAGTACAGGAGATTGGTCAGAGACTGCGAACTTACTACGGAGATGGTCAGAGACTGCAGACATACTACAGGAGATGGTCAGAGACTGCAGACATACTACAGGAGATGGTCCCAGAGACTGCAGACATACGTACGGAGATGGTCCTGAGACTGCAGACATACTACAGGTGATGGTCAGAGATAGCAGACATACTACAAGGGAAATGGTCAGGACTGCAAACAGGATACAGGAGAAGGTGACGAGACTGTGGAACAGAGACTACAGGAGAAGGTCAATGTACTGCAGGAGATAGTCAATATACTGCAGAGCAGTAAAAAATACCTCTGTGAGGGACCCATCAAATGCCAGGTTTGTGAAATATAAAGAAAACCTCTCTGCCTTTTACTGCAGGCCCGGCCTCCAGCCAAGCGAAATCCGCCCAAGCACAGATGAACTGCCCCTACACCTGAGCACAGCCCAACCCGCCCCTACCTGACACAGCCTAAGCCATCCTCAGCTTGAGCACAGCTGAGCCCGCCCCCCCACCTGTGCACAGCCCAACCCACCCTTCACCTGAGCATAGTTAAGCATGCCCCCTGCCAAGCACACCCAAAACCCACCCACGCCTGAGCACAGCTGAGCCCGCCCCTGCCTTAGCACAGCCAAGACGCACCACCCCGCCCGTGCACAGTCCCAGCTGAGACCACCCTCCCTGCCAAAAGCCAAGTACGTGCTTCCGTGTCATCTGATATAGTTTCTGTCCTCGGGTGGGAGGACAATTGACCCCTATACTGCCCCCCCTAAAAAAAATGTCCTTGCTTGCTCTCAGCAGAATACGCCCCTGGGGGCATGCAGCCTGGAGGGTGCAGGGGAGGGAAGATTTGCTTTAGAAGGTGAAGATCCTCTTTAAGTTTATGGAAGTAAACAGGCCCATAGCAGTGAATGGGAAAGTGCTCCCTATGGGTTGTGACGGGGGGGGATGAAGTATAGGGTTTAATCACAATCACAAAAGAAAATAAAAACAGTGTATGGTTTGCTGTGGTGTCCAGTAATAAAGGGTTAATGTGTTCGCTGCGGGCGGGCGGCAGTTCTATTCCGGTTTGCCTGTTGTTAGCTGATGGGGCGTAATCCAGATGCTTGGAAGGGAATCCATGGAAAAAAAAAGTCCCTGATATTCCCATCCCCCGGAGATATCGGTTCCCAGCTAACATATTGTGTATCTAGGTGAACAATTGTTTGCTTCCTGGGGGCTGCCATGGTAGGGCGATGCAATACTTAAAGGCAAATAGGACCGGTTGCACTTTTGAAAAGTACAGTTACTCCAGAAGCTTAGTAAATGAGGGGAAGCTGCTGCATTTGAGAAGAATCCCCAAATCACATTGCCAGGTAAAGAAAAAAGAAAACGATACTTTTTGCTTTGCATGTGATTGGATGATGAATAGTCAGCAGAGATCTTTCCTCATTTTACCAAACTCTGGAGACAAACTTGCAATTTCAAAGTTCAACCAAGCTATTTGCCTTTTAGGTAAATCCCCCCAATGTGTCACTCATTGGTACAACCACAACTTGCCGGACCCGTTATCTGCCCTCTGGTAAGTCTTAGGTTCACACCATATGCGTTTTTCATCAAAACACACAAACAGGTCCATTTAACATTGCTTTTCCTATGGGACCGGTTTCACATCCTTTTTCACCCCGCTGTGTTTCCTTAGAAAAAGGGTTGGGGACTTTTTTCAATGCAAAACATTGCCATTTTGGTTCTATAGGGACTTTCAATGGAGATGCTGCAGAAAAAGCATGTAGGTACGTTTTTACTGCATTTTTTATTGCGTTGTTGCCCAACAACAAGAGAAAAACGAAATAAACACAAAAAACACATCAAAAATGCATCAAAAACACAAAACGCACTGCAGAAACACAGATCAAACGCAAAACTGCTTTGGTTTGAAACTAGCCTTAAGCCGGCCATACAACGTGTGTCCAAATTCCCAAAGATATTTTTCTTTTGCAAATCCTTTTTCATTTGAATTTCGCACCATTAGTGGGGCACACAGCGACGGACAATTTTTTGATGCGAGTCCATTTCGAATTTGAGGGTGATTCAGGACATGTTGGAAATTTTTTTTTAAAACGTATGGAAGTTCTAATCAATGATGGTGTAGGATCGTGTACTGTGAAGAAATGTAATTGAAAAAGAAATGAGCGGCGACCTGGATGAGGATGGAAGATTCTTGGCCACGATAGTTCTTTTCTGCTGACACATGGAGGTGAAACTGAAGGCTTGGTTGGTCGAATTTCTATAATCTCAACACATTGGCGCTAGAGTATGGGATGCGAATTATTCAAAAAATTCGATTCGCGGCTGATTCGGCGAAATTCATGGAATAAAAGTTGATTCCGAAGTCGGAATATATTCGCTGCAAATTCTAACTTATAAAAAGGGTGTTTCTAGGCTTATAGAGAGGCTTTATATTAGTGCCGAACACTGTACCTTTAATTTATATGCCCCTTGGAGTTATGGCTGGGGAAGAGTAATAATACTGTTCAGTCAGTATTACATGCCAGGATGGAGTGCCGTCGATCTTAGAAATCCACCGCACACTTCACTCATTTGGGGCAGTCACGGGGCCAAAACCAGAGTGTGGAGCCACAGCTGTTTGGCGGGGAGGCAGCAGCAATGGGAGGCATTAAGCACCCTATGACAATAGGAACCCCCAGGCAGTGTGAGGAGACCTGAAAGTGGCCATGCGAGTGTGGCGTGGAGGACGCAGCAATGGAGGCCGTACAGGGTCCCATGAGAGACTCTGGACCTTGGCAGCAGCTATGGGAGGCCGACAGGGACTCCTTGACACATCAGGACCTGGGTGGCAGCAGCATGAGGAGGCTGGTAGAGGCCCATGATCAGATTAGGGCTGGCAGCGGGTGAGGAGGCGGTAGGGGGGCCATGGAGAATTTTGGGGCCCCGGGGAGCAGCAAAAGGGAGGCCAACGCCCCCTATTTGGGCAAAAAGGAACCCCACCCGCAGTTTTGAGGGACCCGAAAGTGGACAGGGGAGAGTCTGGCTTTGGAAAACAGTGAATGGGGAGGCCGTACGGGGGCCCATGCACATCTGGACCTGGCAGCAGGAAAGGGGAGGCGGTACAGGGGGCCCTGACGATTTGGGGCTGGCAGCAGGGTTTTGGGAAAGGGGGGTACGGGGGCCCCTGGGAGATTACGGGCCTGGGAGGCAGGGAATGGGGAGGCCATTTTTCAACACCCTTTGCCCAAAAAGGAAAACCCCCGCAGTGTGAGGAGACCCGAAAATGGCAATGGCAGAGTGTGGCGATGGGGGACGCAAACAATGGGGAAAGGCCCTACAGGGAAACCCCTGACACAATTTTGGGGCCTGGCAGCGCATGAGGAGGCGGGGGGACAGGGGGCCAAAGGGCAGTTACGGGCCCGGCAGCAGGGCATTTAGGGGGCGGGTACGGGGGCCCCTGGCAGATTAGGGGCCTGGCGCAAACAATGGGGGGATTTTACAGCACCCCTTTTACAAAATGGAACCCACCCGCAAATTTTGAGGAGACCTGAAAGTTTTGGAAAATTTGGGGAGTGTGGCGATGGAGACAGCAGCAATTGGAAGGGGCCGGGGGTTTCAGGGAACCCCTGGGCACATCTGGGCCCGGCGCAGCTTTAGGTTTGGCGGGGGTTTCAGGGGGCCCCTGGGCAGGGTTACGGGGGCCCGGCGGGGCAGCATGGGGAAGTCGGTAAGGGGTGGGGGATGGCAGGGAAAATGGGCCTGGCCCGCAGCAATGGGAGGCCCTTTAAACTGCCAGCACCCTATGACAAAAAAAGGAAAAACCCCCGCAGTTTTGAGGAGCCTGAAAAATGGCACCCTGGGAGAGTGTGGCGAGGGAGACAAACAGCAAAGGGGGGGCCGTAAAGGGGCCCCAAAGACACACTCTGGGCCTTTGGGAGGAAAGAGGAGGCGGGGGCAGGGGCCCATGGCAGAAATTACGGGCCTGGCCCGCAGCAAAGGGGGCCCCTAATCTGCCGGGACCCTATGACAAAAAGGGAAAACCCCCAGGGGTGTGAGGAGCCTGAAAGGGGGCCCCATGTTTGGGGGTGATTAAAGGGGTTTTAGTCAGTTTTTTTTCAGGAAAAAGGTGGTTTTAAAACCAGACTAATCCCGCCTGATTCATTTTTTTCCCAAAAGTGAGGGCTCTCCACACTTTGGGGGGCATTTGTGCCTCCCCGGAGAAAAATACCTCCCCGCCGCACAAAAACGCGCTCGTTTTCCAAGTTTTGGCCCCGGGGATGACAGCCTTTAAAAGGGGAAATTCCGTAGTTGGGGCCAAAGGTCAAATTTCGTTTTTTCCCGGAGTTTAAAGGGGAATTTTTCTACCTCGGTTTGGGGGGTGCTGTCCAAGTAGGCCCAAGCCGGGTTTTTTTGAGCTTTCCCGCTCCAGGGCCACCCGATGCTGCTGCGGGTTCGGCTGGTTAGGGAGTTTTTCCCCACTGCCGGGTGGTGAAGAAAGCTTTCTCATATCACGCGGCCCGATTGGGCGCCGGTGCTGGGGGAGCTGCCCCTGCTCCTACCACCCCCCCTCCCCTGCTGCCCCTGGGGAGCGGAAAAAGCGAAGGGGCACAGGGCCCAAGTGTCTGAGGTTGGAGTTGGCGCAGAAAGGCCGAGACCAACTGCTACCTTTGGTGGTTTTTATAGGGACGTTATTTTGGCCTCCCTTCAGCAGGGTGGAAAAAGGCCCCCATTTTTGAACGGTTAGCCGGGTGGGAGGGGCCCAAAAAGGTTTGGGCCCGCCAAAAAATCATCCCTCTGTCGATGGTTTTTTTCGGCTGTCGGGTTTCGCAAACAAAACCCAGCTTTCTTTGGGCCCTTTGTTGCCAAGGAATGCGAGGGGACTCCCTGCCTACTTTTCACAGCATACTGCCACGGTGCGTCTGGGTCCTCTGTCTCCTCCTCTTACTCTACCAGATGCTCATGATCCTCCACTCTGTCCGTCTTGAGTGGAAAAAAAAACCACCCATTTCATCAATATTCTGAGCCCAATGTCCTCCTCTAACCTCCTCCTCTGCTTCCTGTCATGCCCCCACAGGGGTCATGTGGCGTTGAGATTCTGTGCGACAAGTCTAACGCACCCTGACCAGCCATAGTATAACAGCATTTGTTCCAGG
Source organism: Staurois parvus (assembly GCA_951230385.1). Lineage (NCBI taxonomy): Eukaryota > Metazoa > Chordata > Amphibia > Anura > Ranidae > Staurois > Staurois parvus. The sequence continues at coordinate 60,040 of CATNWA010002264.1, forward strand.
TACGTGCACTGGGAATGACGCGTTCCATCCATAGTCCTGCCGACTTACGAAATAGCGTGGCCTCTTAAAGGGGCTGCTTGAGCAAGCGGCAGGGTGTCACGCATGAGCTGCCAATGACTGCATCTAAGTTACACGGGGGGAGTTAGTTACTTTATCGCTTGTAACATTTAAGGAAATCGGTGATGGCCTTATCGCTGCTCGTAAAGGCGGGTCTAACATATGTAGGGTTGATTGAATTCCACCTTGTTTGCTACGTCGCAATCCAGGCGATGCTGTGGAAATTCCGTTCTGCCGCTTGCAGCCTCAAGGAGGGTGTGCTTTGCGGTGTGTAGGAATGGTCTGGAACTGCGATGCAGCAGTTTACGTGACATTATAGGATGTTCTTGCTAGAGGGATGGTGGATTTTAGGAACCGCTTGACAACCAGTTATTGAACTACGTTGAGCCATGCCATGGCGCATGGGCACAACTCTTCCTTGACGCAGAAGCAGAAACCATGTTCTTTCCGTTGTCGGTCACCATGGTTTCCGATTTTCTAGTTTTGCGCGGAGACAGCCAGTCTGTCGAATTCTTCTGATCCTTACACTCAGACGTTGCTCCCCTGTTGTGACTACATTTGCCAAGCATACCAGGAGCAGCCACAAGCGTGACCCCCACGTTTGCGCTCTGCACATGGGTGCCAATGTGATATGCCTGTTGGGTATTAATGGGGACTTTGGCAAGGGTTGGGGTGGCAGCTCTGTGACAACGGCGGAAAGAAGACGGTGGGGTGAGGCGGGACATCTTTGCTGGGACCAAAGGTCGTGGCAAACGTGGAGGGCAAAGCGCGTGACCTGTCCAAGTTGTCTGGTGCGGCTGCTGTATGCCTGGCACACGTTCATCCCAGTGCGGCCGTAACTGACCATGTACTGTCCTGACTGTAGTTACAGCTTCCAACACGTCGCGCTTTGCCGTGCACTTTGGCGAGACCGACCGACTATGCTCATATGACTGGCCCCCCTCCATCTCATCAACATGTGAATGGCTAGGGCTGGCACTGCCTTTTTGGAGGGGGGCGCGAAGAAATGCCGGCTTTGCACTCTCCACCTCGGCGCTGGCACACAAGCCATCATTTCTCGGAAGGTGCTGAGTCCACCACTTGGAAAGGGAGGGACTGCAGCTCCAGCAAACCTTGGACAGGAGGGACGTACAGCTTCTGCCCCCCCCCCCCCCCCCACCGTCGGGTTGCAGTGCAGGTGTCGCCATACTGTTGTCTCTTGGAATACGGATTCCAAGAAAGACTGCTTACGGAATCCGTTTGAAGAGGACAGTAGCAGGAGAAAGGTAGCATCTGAAATGAGCGGAAGATGCCAACGAGAGCGACAACTCCCTCAGCAGAGGTGTTGGAGCCTTGACTGGCTGATAGAGGGCGATTGACGCGGGTGACGGAGCAAGTAACGGATCGCGGGTGATGGCGCGCTGGGGCTGGGGCAGGCAGAACCGCCGTATCTTTATCACCGGTTTTTTCCAGGCCACCGAATATGGCGACGCTGCATATGCTGACGCAACGCTGTAGTCCCCCAACATGGCCCCCTGGCCACGCTTGACTTTTGGCCACATAGTCGACATACGGCTAACGTTTACTTCCTCGGGCGGCTTGACGAAAAATTGTCCACACTGCCGAGTAGAAACTTTGCCCCGCTACTCCTCACTGGTCTCTGACTGCTCTTCCTCCGTGCACACCAAGGTTTTGTTGGCACCACTCTGGCAGTGGTGTTAGGCTGGCAGTTTTCTGCTTGGAGCTGGTGCTCTACTCCGTGGCCGTTTGGCTCCACTGACACTGCTGTGACCCTGCTGCCTCCTGGGCAACCCACCGACTGTTTTGCTCGCTGCCAAGCTGGCACCCTCTTCTCCTGATGATGCGATGGACTGAGCGACGATGATGCCGCCTGATGACGACGAGGCTCGGGCCAAGTGCGATCAGCCTCATCATCATCAATTAGGGTCTCCGCCTCACTACTAGCCCCCTCGGCTGCGTGTGGTGTCTAGGAGACAAACCTGTCTCTAGACCGGCTACCGAGCCACTCTCCTCGCCAGTACTCTTCGCCTGGCTGCTGAAGAGGCGGATGTCTCCCCCCGTTCCTGACCGCCCTCTGTTTGCTCTTCCTCACTGTACAGTGGGGCTGGAGCCCACAGCATCGCGATACTTCGCTTGTGTGATGGGAACACCAAAGGACAGGGGCAGGTAGAGGACACGTGATTTCAGTGGGCTTGCTCCGGGCCTGCCAACTAACGGTTGTGTCTGACGTACCCACCGACCGTTGGCTGTAGGTGTCAGAGGGTGACCTGGGAAGAGGAAGACGACCGAGCCAACCAAATCGATGACGGCAAGGGTTGTCGTGGAGACACGACCGCTGGATGACACCGGAGCACTGGCCTCTTGGCTGCGACTAGGTGCTGCCTCGACCCCTTCCTCTGCTGCCACGTGCTGCTTCGCTCCTGAACATTGCCTCCTCTGCCACTCCTCTGCGTGTTGTCTGACTTACTCTTTAATTCTATAAGCACCCCTAAAATAACGTAACGATTCTGTGTCCCTCAGTAACAATTCTGTGTCCCTGAGTAACAATTCTGTGTCCCTGAGTAACAATTCTGTGTCCTGTCCCTGAGTAACAATTCTGTGTCCCTGAGTAACAATTCTGTGTCCTCAAGTATACAATTCTGTGTCCCTGAGTAACAATTCTGTGTCCCTCAGTAACAATTCTGTGTCCCTGAGTAACAATTCTGTGTCTCTCAGTAACGATTCTGTTGTCCCTGAGTAACATTCTGTGTCCTCAGTACGATTCTGTGTCCTCAGTAACAATTCTGTGTCCTGAAGTAAAACAATTCTGTGTCTGTACACTGAGTAACAATTCTGTGTCCGGGAGTAACAATTCTGTGTCCCTGAGTAACAATGAGTAACAATTCTGTGTCCCTCAGTAAACAATTCTGTGTCCCTCAGTAACAATTCTGTGTCCCTGAGTAACAATGAATAACAATTCTGTGTCCCTCAGTAACAATTCTGTGTCCCTGAGTAACAATTCTGTGTCCCTCAGTAACGATTCTGTGTCCCTCAGTAACAATTCTGTGTCCCTGAGTAACAATTCTGTGTCTGTCCCTGAGTAACAATTCTGTGTCCCTGAGTAACAATTCTGTGTCTATGTCCCTGAGTAACAATTCTGTGTCTGTCCCTGAGTAACAATTCTGTGTCCCTGAGTAACAATTCTGTGTCCCTGAGTAACAATTCTGTGTCCCTGAGTAACAATTCTGTGTCCCTGAGGTAACAATGAGAAACAATTCTGTGTCCCTCAGTAACAATTCTGTGTCCCTGAGTAACAATTCTGTGTCCCTGAGTAACAATGAGTAACAATTCTGTGTCCCTGAGTAACAATTCTGTTCCCTAAGTAACGATTCTGTGTCCTCAGTAACAATTCTGTGTCCCTGTAGTAACAATTCTGTGTCTGTCCCTGAGTAACTATTCTGTGTCCCTGAGTAACAATTCTGTGTCCCTGAGTAACAATTCTGTGTCCCTGAGTAACAATGAGTAACAATTCTGTGTCCTCAGTAACAATTCTGTGTCCCTGAGTAACAATTCTGTGTCCCTGAGTAACAATTCTGTGTCCTGAGTAACAATTTTGTGTCCCTGAGTAACATTTCTGTGTCTGTCCCTGAGTAACAATTCTGTGTCCCTGAGTAACAATTCTGTGTCCCCTGAGTAACAATTCTGTGTCCCTGAGTAACGATTTCTGTGTCCCTCAGTAACAATTCTGTGTCCCTGAGTAACAATTCGAGTGTCTGTCCCTGAGTAACAATTCTGTGTCCCTGAGTAACAATTCTGTGTCCCTGAGATAACAATTCTGTGTCTGTCCCTGAGTAACAATTCTGTGTCCCTGAGTAACAATTCTGTGTCCCCTGAGTAACAATGAGTAACAATTCTGTGTCCCTCAGTAACAATTCTGTGTCCCTGAGTAACAATGAGTAACAATTCTGTGTCCCTCAGTTAACAATTCTGAGTCCTGAGTAACAATTCTGTGTCCTGGTAACAATTCTGTGTCTGTCCCTGAGCAACAATTCTGTGTCCCTCAGTAACGATTCTGTGTCCCTCAGTAACAATTCTGTGTCCCTGAGTAACAATTCTGTGTCCCTAAGTAACGATTCTGTGTCCCTCAGTAACAATTCTGTGTCCCTGAGTAACAATTCTTTGTCTGTCCCTGAGTAACAATTCTGTGTCCCTGAGTAACAATTCTGTGTCCCTGAGTAACAATTCTGTGTCTGTCCCTGAGTAACAATTCTGTGTCCCTGAATAACGATTCTGTGTCCCTGAGTAACGATTCTGTGTCCCTGAGTAACGATTGTGTGTCCCTGAGTAACGATTGTGTGTCCCTAAGTAACGGTTCTGTGTCCCTAAGTAACGGTTCTGTGTCCCTGAGTAACGATTCTGTGGCCCTAAAGTCTCTGTGGCCCTAACTCTGTCCCTCAATACAGACAGGTCTGTCTCTCTTGAATGACCGGAGGCTAATGGAGAATACTAAAAATGGCCCGCGATTTATAGCTCCACCATTACACAGTGCTGGCTGGCTGGCTGCTGATTGGCTAATGCGATCACATGTCATGAATGAAATGCATTATGGGTCAGCGCGCCTTGTCTGCGCGCCTTGCCAGAGATCCCCGCTCCGTCGCCACACATGTCGCCGCCATTTTTGGGAAAAATTTGATTCGTGCATCCGAAGTTGGCTAATCTTCGGATTCGTCGCGAATCGAATATTTCCCAATCTTCGAAACGAATTCCACTTCGCCATGTTTGATTCGCTCATCTCTAATTGGCGCCATCGGATTACAAAATGCAAATTTCGGATTTTCTAAAGAAAATTCATTCATAATTCACCCGTGTATGGCCGCATTAGTGGGAGATGTATCTCCTTGTTGAACACAGTGGAGTCCTGTCCACGATACACTATTTGGGGGTCTCTACACCCCCCTTCTCGGTCCCGACAGTACTGACACCATCCTGGCTGACAAGTGCATAACTTGAAGCCAAGGGCGGACTGACAACGCATGGCGCCCCCGGGCAAAAGGGGATCATGGGGCCCCTGTGTCCTTGCCCAAACTCAAAAAAGCCTATGAAAAAGGTACCAGGGCATCTCATGGGGCCCCCTACTGACCCCGGGCCCTCGGGCAGTGCCCGAGTTTCCAAATGGTCAGTCCGCCCCTGCTTGGAGTGCACTCATATGAGTCGAGGTTGTTGCCACTAAGGAGTTAATCCTCTTCCTAACAAATGATGGCAGGCTCAACTGCACCACTAACAATATGTAATCCTCCTGCGCTCAATGGAGTCCCTCTACCAATCAGAAGCTGCCAACACTCAAACTGATACCCAACAGCAATATTACAATGACATATAATTGATTGGGGGGTGGGGGGAGTAGGGGTGCAGTTGAGACTTATAATCGATTAGTGGAGCGCTAGACATGGCATATATAGAACAACTAGTAATGGTAAAAATGTCACATCTAATCATGCAAAAAAGTGACCAAATAATGTGATTGTGTAAAGGAATAGATCTCCATAATAAAAGTGTCCCCAGTGCCACCCACTGATGGGAGTAAAGGAAGTATCTTGAGAGGTATATCTTGCTGAGACCAGGAGCCACAGTATCCTGAATACTTACCAGACGGGAATCATATGGGAGATTGGCTGGTGATGTCTATCTATGGTGGATCGAGATCCTGAGTGATCTTAAAGGCGTAGAGGCCCTTTGGGCCGCAGAGTGGAGGTGAGGGGGCAAGTCTACCACAGGAGGGGAGTCACGCACCATCACTTGAAGCTATTGTGTGATCACTTTCATTGCATCATATCGCTTGGAGTTGAACACCTCGGCAGAGTGTTAGGAACTTTCTAAGATACTTCCTTTACTCCCATCAGTGGGTGGCACTGGGGACACTTTTATTATGGAGATCTATTCCTTTACACGATCACATTATTTGGTCACTTTTTTGCATGATTAGATGTGACATTTTTACCATTACTAGTTGTTTTATATATATGCCATGTCTAGCGCTCCACTAATCGATTATAAGTCTCAACTGCACCCCTACTCCCCCCAGCCCCCAACATACTCTGACACCCCAATTATTCATCTTACTCACCGATTATTCTGGAAGCTGTGATGCAGCCTTCACACCCAGCTCATCAATGCAAGAAATGCAAGAAGTGAAAGTGAAACTTTGTTGCAGAAACCGTTATGAGTGTGCAGACAGGAGGTGGGAGGGAGCTGCACGCCATGAATTGTTAGAAACATGATGAGGCTGGGGTCACATTTGTGAGCTTTATCCTGCAACTGTGTTGCTTGTGTGCAGCAGTCTGTCTTTAGAGCGTAGAGAAGAAACCGGAGTACCCCCAACGCAGACACAGGGAGAACATTTCAAACTCCAGGGCAGGTGGTAAACATGGTTGGGGTTTGAACCAATGACCCCAGTACTGCCAGGTGGAAGTGATAACCACTTAGCCACTGTGCAGGGAAAAGTTCCCTCACCATTTCAGAAGATGCGGTCGCAGGGAAAACTGCACAGTGTAGCGCGGGTCCCAGTGCGGGAAGCCATGCTGCAGTATCCAGTGCATGGGGTGCCATCAGGATTAATAGTACCCCCATGCATCTCCTGAGCAGCAGCATGTTTTTATGTACAGGTGGTTTCGGCTGCAGGAACAGGTGCTGTCCATCAGGGACAATCAACCACATGAGTGTGAACCATACTAATGCAGGCCATAGATAGGTCGAAAATCGGACGATTTTTCGGATCATTAGTGGGTTAATGGATCGGCCGTTTTTTGGTATTTTGGCAGATTTTTTTATCGGTAAAGTTGGAAAAAGATCGGCCAATTTTGCCGATCTCGGCCAATTTTTGCGGCAATTATGGGCAAATCGGCCGATCTTTTTACCGGTAAAAAATCTGCACATGAGCAGTGACCTGCAAGAGGAAGACAAAAAGAAGAAGAAAAAGAAGAAGAAGAGGAGGATGAAGAAGAAGAGGATGAAGAAGAGGAGGATGAAGAAGAGGATGAAGAAGAGGAGGATGAAGAAGAAGAGGATGAAGAAGAGGATGAAGAGGATGAAGAAATAGAAGAAGAAGGAGAGGATGAAGCAGAAGATGAAGAAGAAGATGAAGAAGAGGATGAAGAAGAGGATGAAGAAGAGGATGAAGAAGAAGAGGATGAAGAAGAAGAAGAAGAGATGAGGAAGAAGAAGAAGAAGATGAAGAAGAAGATGAAGAAGAAGAAGAGGATGAAGAAGAAGAAGAGGATGAAGAAGAGAAAGAAGGGGAAGAAGATTAAGAAGAAGAAGGAAGAATAAGAAGATGATGAAGAAGAAGAGGGATGAAGAAGAAGAAGAATTCCAGTCCGGCAAAAAGTGTCCCTGCAGAGAGCTCCGCTATTTCTTTGACATTTATAGCGGCTGCAACATTGTATCTATTTGTTTCCGAATAAAAACATCTGTATCCAAAATGGATACAAATAGATACAATGTTGCAGCCGCTATAAATGTCAAAGAAATAGTGGAGCTCTCTGCAGGGACACTTTTTGCCGGCTGTAGACGGGATGAAAATCGTCCGATTTTGTTTTTAACCGTTCCTGGTAACGTCGGCCGGTTTGAACGACCGATTTTTTGTTTTTTTTTTAAAGAAAATTCTGCCATTTTTCACCCCATCTATGGCCTGCATTAGTCAGCTGTCTTCTGAAGGAAATTTCCCCAACGAGGGCACAGATTCCCGCTCCATTCACAAAGATGCGACTTCAAAATTGTGTGATTTTCAATGCGACTTTACAGTGCAACTTGACACAACTTTGGATGAGTGAAACTTTGCCTTTGAACAAGGACGATTGTTTCTGCTGTACAAAGTAGCACACAAGTCGCATGTATATCACTTAGGTGTGACTCTCATGCAACTTTGGAGGGTTTACATTGAAGTCTATGGCCCTCAAGTCCCATGAAAGTCGGACCAAAGTAGTGCAGAAACTACTTTCAAGTCACTGCGATAATCTCACAGATATGAATGGTACTCACTGGAAAATATTGGACCCCAAAGTCGCACGATAAGTCGCACAAATGTAAGTGGGGAAGGGTTACAAGTGATGACCATATTTGTGTTGCTGTCCAGGCCTTCATGTCATAGTGACAAACCCCTCCCCACCATTTCTTGTCATGTCACAGGGATAGGAAATGAGGAAAATCTACCCAACGGATTTACAGACAGAAGCAAAAATCTTAACTCTATATATGGGACCAAAACTGAAAAGACTTCTACTCGTACACAACAGCTTACATTCATAGAGAATTGAAAAAAAATAAAAATAAAATATATATATATATATATATACACACGCACACACTTTATTAACCACTTGAGCTCCGGAAAATTTTACCCCCTTCATTACCAGGCCATTTCTTGCTGTTTAACACTGCACTGCGCTACTTTAACTGGTAATTGGTCATGCAACTCTGTACCCAAACAAAATATCATTTTTTTTCATACAAATAGAGCATTCTTTTGGTAGTATTTGATCACGCTGTTTTTTTCTTGCACTATTAAACAAAACAAATATCTAAAATTGTGAAAAAAAAATAATAATGTTTAACTTTCTGCTAAACGAGTATCCAATAAAAAATAATAAAATAAAAAAAATTTTATTTTTTCTTCTAAATTTTTGTCAGAATAGTATTCTGCTACCTATCTTTGATTAAAAAAAAAAAAATCCCACTACAT
>CATNWA010002265.1:0-23395 GCA_951230385.1 Staurois parvus
CTCTCCACCCCCCCCCCCTTAAAAACCTATGTCCATTCCTGTCTTAGCTTCTCTTTTGCCTTTCTGTATACCAACCTATTCCTATTTATCTGTTTAATCGTTTCACTTCTCCAACTCTGTTACTAAATCACCTTTCATTTTAACATATTTTCCCAATGTTTTGAAATCATACCACCCTTTCCATTTTTCTCTAAACACTTCCACTTTATCCTCCTCAATACAACACAACTCCCCCATGCTATTGATATACCCAGTTCTATTTATCCAGTCCTTCATTGTTGGGGGATCCTGGGATTGCCAATATTTAGGAATCAAGCTCTTTGCCGCACTCAATAGATAATACAATATATTATTTTTATATTGTTTTACGGGCAACTCTGTTTTATGGAAAAGACACACCAACGGGTCCTTCTGGATTGAAGTCCCCCAAATCTCCTGTATATTTTGGATTATTTCTTGCCAAAATACCTGTATCTTTTGACATTCCCACCAAATGTGCGTCATCGTCCCTAATGCCCCACATTCCCTCCAACATAATGGTGATGCCTCCTCTCGCTGTTTATGTGCCACACTCCGTGTACAGTACCATCTAGACAAACATTTATAATTCATTTCAACTATGTTCATATTCCTCACCCCGTGTATTAATTTTAACACTTTTCTTTTCTGTTGATCATGGATTTTTATACCCAGTTCTCTTTCCCATTTTTCTAAGAATGTCAGAATTCCAGCTCCCATGAGTTCAGATAGGATCTTATAAATCCTTGATGTTATATGTTCACAATTCATCTTCGAACTCATCAATTTTTCAAATGGTAGCATCTCTTCCACCATCCTCAGTGGCTGGGGGAGAGTTAAGACAAAATGTGTTAATTGGCTATATCTCATTTTATCTAGTGTAACAAATTTATTCTTTAATCCCTGAAAAGCGTGTATTTTCCCTTTATCTATTATGTCTCCCAAACGTGTATTTCTATCTTTAAACCATTTTCCCGATACCTCCTCTCTCCCAGGAGGGAAAAATTTTGTGTCAACCAATGGTAACAATAGTGAATTATACTCCCATCCCATAGACTTGTGCAACCCATCCCATATTCTCAACACTTCCTTTGTCAACGTGCTACTATTTACATCTATTACTCTATATTTACGTGGGATCCAAATGATCTTCTCCAATTGTGTATTGCCTATAATACTTTCCATTTTAACCCAACTTTTCTTTTGTGAATTATGTGTCTGCAGTCTCTGGTCATCTCCTGTACTATGTCTGCAGTCTCTAGTAATCTCCTGTAGTATGTCTGCAGTCTCTAGTCATCTCCTGTAGTATGTCTGCAGTCTCTGGTCATCTCCTGAACTATGTCTGCAATCTCTGGTCCTCTCCTGAACTATGTCTGCAGTCTCTGGTCATCTCCTGAACTATGTCTGCAGTCTCTGGTCATCTCCTGAACTATGTCTGCAGTCTCTGGTCATCTCCTGTACTATGTCTGCAGTCTCTGGTCATCTCCTGTACTATGTCTGCAGTCTCTGGTCATCTCCTGTACTGTGTCCGCAGTCTCTGGTCATCCCCTGTACTGTGTCTGCAGTCTCTGGTCATCTCCTGAACTATGTCTGCAGTCTCTAGTCATCTCTTGTACTGTGTCTGCAGTCTCTGGTCATCTCCTGTAGTATGTCTGCAGTCTCTGGTCATCTCCTGAACTATGTCTGCAGTCTCTGGTCATCTCCTGTACTACAGTATGTCTGCAGTCCATTGGTTCAGATTTTTTTTTTCTTGTTTTCCTCCTCTAAAATCTAGGTGTGTCTTATGGTCAGGTAAGTCTTATGGAGAAAAAAATATGGTAATTTCCTAACTAAATAATATATTAAAAATGCACACTTTCTTTAAATAACATACATGGAGGATACCCTAAACCTTCCTGTGCAGTTTCACATCTGTACAATGTATACAACCTATTACAGAAAAATTTACATTTACAAGGTAAAAAATACTGTTTTTAAATTGCTAGCAAATGACAACTGTTGGCTGCCTAATTCTATCGGTAAACAAAGTGACCAGAGATTTCATTTATCTATACCAGTTCCTTATCCTGGATAACCCTGGCAAACATGGAACCCAAGGACATCCTTTGGGTTGCCAGGACCAAGATGAGAGTTGATTGGCTGATGGGTTTTTGTCCCACCAACAGCACAACAGAAGTGCTGGGACCCACATGGGGTACAGGATAGTGTCTGAGGACCCACGGGCAGAGTGGGAAAGCAGAGGAATGCTGCAAGACCCACATGGGGTGTCTAGGGGAGTGCTGTGTGCCTAATAAACCAGTTGTGTGTGCCCAAGGGGCTGTCAAGCTGCTGTCAGAGCCTGGGGAGAGATCTAGGTAGATAGCTGGTAAACAAGCGCTTAGGTCTCAAATTACATTCAACTCTCCTCTCTCTATGCTGTGCAGTGTGTGATGTCACATCCCTGCTCCATGCCTGCTGGAGTTGAGAAATTGCCTTTGATATGTGGGTTTTAGAAAGCTAAGGAGAAGAAGGGAAGGCAGATAAACAGGTACAACTTATCTAGGAGGATTTGTTTAATCTTTGTGTATCACGTGAGGCTATTTGCTTCAGTGAGTATATATAAGGGTTTACGACCACTTTAATTCCAATAGCTGTCAGGAGCCAGGAGAAACACACCTGCCACTGAGAGAGATCTGCTGGACCACCTGGCTGGTGTTTTACTTTTGGGGTTAGCATGCTAAGAATCCCTCAAAGACACGTGGGCTGTTCCTGTTATATCTTTGTGTGGTGTGCCTTTGGGGCTGTGCCCAGAGTCACACTAGTCTCTTGTTAGATCTGTTCCAGAGATGTTGTTCCAGAGAGCTATACTAACTCCTTCCAGAGCAGGGACGGACTGACAACTCATGGGGCTCCTGGGCAATAGGGGATCATGGGGCCCCTGTGTCCTTGCCCAAACTCAAAAAAGCCTATGAAAAAGGTACCAGGGGCATCTCATGGGGCCCCCTACTGACCCGGGGCCCTCGAGCAGTGCCCGAGTTTCTAAATGATCAGTCCGCCCCTGTTCCAGAGGTACTGCTCCTGACATCTGCTTGAGCAGTGGGACTCTTCCGCTGACCCACTCGAGCACCGCTACAGTGGCGAGAGGTCTCTTGGCAATTAACTTCCTTTGATTCTTATTTTTTAGGCTGAATTACCCCTTTCCTGGGATTACACTAAGGAGCAAGGGCACCACCACAAAGGCTCCAACACCAGCGGAACATTAGCTGTTTGTTCACTGCCCAGTAATCCAAAAAGTGTACCTGCCTTCTAGATAGATGCTTCTTTTAATTGCTGTTATAACATGCTTTTTTTGGTTTATTGTTATCTTGTCTAACCCATCCTTTTCCTTACATGGATTTTGCCGTTAAATAATGGCTATTTAAAATGTAGCAGGTATGCTTGTGGTCTTGGGTCCAAGTTATCACTGGTACAGGGCATAAGTGACCCAAACAAGCCAGCGGCTCTTCTGCAGGTGGCACTAGACCTGTATTTTGTGATGAGTTTAAGCATAGTTACCTTTAAATTGGTATACATGGAGGTGAAAGTGGGTGAGTTGATTGCAGTGCTTGGTCCCCAGTTGCTTGTGGCTGCAGTCTGCCTCATTCGATACGATAAGGCCGAAGGTGGCATTCAGCATACATTACTTTTTCTCTTATAACTGTGTGAATCAGAATTTCTATGGTGGTTTAGCACAAACTTTCAATCTCACTTGATTTATAGCAACTTTTAAAACCTAATTGCTTATAGTTTTCTTAAATGTATTAGTCTGGCTGACTACATTTACTATATTTACAGGCAATTTTGTAGTTTTACTATTTGTATCTCTGCCCTTTTTGTTTGTTTATAAGGAACCTGCTCATTTATTCAGCCACAGCAATATTCTTGTAGTCACTGACAGCATTCACTACTGCAACCATACATTATGAAATATTGGTTTATACATGCTTAGTTTACTTTACATGTGTCAGGTACCCTAGTACTTTCTGTCTGATTGGTCTCCCTGAAAACACAGAGGTTTTGGAATATGACCTGCGGGCTGCCCGCAATTAATGGACAGTGTTGATCTGTTGGGTGAGTTTGGATTTCTTTTATTGACAGCTGTATTTTCAAGATCCTTTCACTTTTAGTATTACAATGCATTGTTATACAGTATATTCTTTTGTATACTCTTTTGATAATCATCTGTTGTTCATTTTAAACATCATTTGCCTTTGTTTTGTATGTTATTAGCTGATGAGTATGTGTTTGACAGTATTTATACTGATGTTCATAGTGGTTTCACAACTGACAAGCTCTTGTGTTTTTCACTGTGGGTGGTATTATCACATGTAGAGCAGGGATATAGAAGTGTTAGGATATTTAATACGTTTTCATTACCATTGCTGGTTGTTTTGTTATAGATTGGGTTCCTCCCACCAAAACGACACACAATTTAATCTTTGGTTCCTTGTGTAAAATCCCATGTCTCATCCACCAATATACACTGCTCGAGAAAATTAAAGGAGCACTTTTTAATTAGAGTATAGCATCAAGCCAATTAAATTCCTGGGATATTGCTCTGGTCAGTTAAGTAGCAGAGGGGGTTGTTAATCAGTTTCTTTTCAGCTGCTTTGGTGTTAATTAAATTAACAGCAGGTGCACTAGATGGCTAACAATGAGACCACCCCCAAAACAGGAATGGTGGAGGCGAATGACATTTTTTTTTCCTATTCATCTTTTCTGATTGTTTTTCACTAGTTTTACATTTGGCTATGGTCAGTCCTATGCATGAGGTGATACCTGGACCATACAAAGGTTGCACAGGCAGTCTAACTCCTCCAGGATGGCACATCAATATGTGCCATTGCCAGAAGGTTTTCTGTGTGCTCCAGCACAGTCTCAAGAGCATGGAGGAGATTCCAGGAAACAGCCAGTTACTCTAGGAGAGCTGGGCAGGGCCGTAGAATGTCCTTAACCCATCAGCAGGACCAGTATCTGCTCCTTTGTGCAAGGAGGAACAAGATGAGCACTGTCAGAGCCCTACAAAATAACCTCCAGCAGGCTACTCAGAAACAGACTTCGTGAGGGTGGCCTGAGGGCTCAATGTCCTCTAGTGGGCCCTGTGCTCACTGCCCGGCACCATAGAGCTCAATTGGCATTTGCCATTGAACAGAAGAATAGGCAGGTCCGCCACTGGTGCCCTGTGCTGTTCATATATGAGAGCAGGTTCACCCTGAGCACATGTGACAGACGTGAAAGGGATTTAAGAAGCTGTGGAGAACGTTATATTGCCTGTAACATCATTCAGCATGACAGTATTGGTGGTGGGTCAGTGATGGTCTAGGGAGGCATATCCATGGAGGGACGCACAGACCTCTACAGGTTAGATAATGGCACCCTGACTGGTACCCCAGGACACCATCCGTTGTCTCATTAAAAGCATGCCCCAACATTGTCACGCATGCATACAAGCACGTGGGGACCATACAATTATTACTATACTATTTTGAGTTGCTGCAATGAAATTTCAGCAAAATGGACTAGCCTGCTGCATCATTTTTTCACTCTGATTTTTGGGGTGTCTTTGAATTCAGTCCTCTGTAGGTTGATAATTTTCATTGCCATCAAACGATGGGGCATCCTTATGTTCCTAACACATTACACAGTCCTTATCAGTATAGATATCTAGCATGATATTTTTCCCCATTGAGATCTGATGTGTTTTCAAAGTGTTCCTTTAATTTTTTTAAGCAGTGTATATTTATATATTGTCCAAAGCAAAATAACTAGCCATTATATTAGTAGTTTTTGCATAGATAGTAGCTGCCATGTATTGGAAAAATAATGTATCACACCAATTGCATAATTTCATTCCTTGTTCCAATAGTTTGCAATAAGAAAATAAACCGCAGACCATTTTTTTAAATAATTTGTCAATTTAGGAATGAAATGGCGTGGATATTACCAAAATTAGAACTCTGTGTTCTTTCCTTTGGAACATTGCTTGGTTTTGGTTGTGTCTGCAGTGGTCAATCCCAGGAACATTTTCACAGCAGGCAGGAAGCTAACATATAATTGGCAGTAATGTAATACATCTATGTGCATGCAACAGTAGCCAAGAAGAAAGTTAATTATACAGTAATATGTGAAAAAATTACATTTTTTTTTACTGTTTTAAAAAAAATCCCCTGGAGGCCATGAGACAGAACTGAACATGAACTGGCTTACCTTTCCTTGGTTATATGTTGGTTGGAACTGCATACCCCATCAGTGATGTTGTATTGTGTGGAATGTATATTTTGCTTAGTTTGAGCCTTTTTGTTTTGATGTCATCTATTTGTACTTTAATATCAATAGAAAGTGTATATGGACTATGATGTAATCTCCCTCGGGATTATATTACCCTGACAACTAACAATATTTAATTTCTGAATAGAAAATAGAATAGCATAGTGAGCACAAAAACACACGCTAAGGTCTAGCCCAGATTTTTCTTGTTGTTTTAGATAGATAAGGGAAAGATTAAACCCTGTCAAATGTTTATTTACAGTATTTGTGTTGGAGAATTTAGAAAGTGTGTGGGGAAGGCACTGGACCTCCCATATACCTCCTAATTCAGGTCACTCATATCTATGAAGCTCACTTGTTCTATGAACCCCTACCTGGAAAACACTGACTGAAAGACCAAAAAGCAAGAACTTCAACAAAAGAGCCAGATCATTAAATCAAAGAATCCAAAGTAGGACAGCCAATGTGTTTCAGGGGCTCTGATGTTCCTCCTTTACCAGTGCTTGGAGTTCTCATGAACATAAAAGCAAAAAGGATTTGGGTTGGGAACTAAGAAGAATAATTCCTCAAGCTGATACAATTCAGATGCAGCTACCTATTGCAGTAGCCTATGTTCATCCTTCCTTCCTGTCTCACCAGTGCAATCACACACCAATAAATACCAATTGTGCCATAAAGAGCATCAAACAAAAAATCCAAGAGTCCAACAATGGTTTATAGGTTCTGTAAATGACAACAAACAGCCAATGTTCCTTCCTTAGGGCTTAAATCTGAACTCCAGGAATTCAGCCACTTTCTAAAATGTGTAGGATTGCTATATGGTAAATCTAACAAGGTGCATTCAACCTTGTGGACTTATCACTTTAATTTAGAATTTACATTTTTACTGAGCACTGGCAGCATAGCTCGACCTATACTTCCAGCACTCCAATTCTGGACCTTCTGGTCTCAGCTCCTGCAGTTGCAGTGTGTCCCTGTGAAGCCACTTTGATCCTAAATGAAACCTATACATTGACATTAAAATTAAATACAAGAATCACAGGCATGTAGCGTGATATGTCAGAACAGCTGGTTGTCATGACTACATGTTTCAGGGCTACCCCTTCATTAGGTCACCATAACTGTCCTCAGCCCCCCCATTACTGTCCTCAGTTCCCCCCAATGAATGTCCTTAGCCCCCCATTATTGTCCTCAGTGACCCCATTACTGTCCTCAGCCACCCCTCATTAATGTC
The DNA here is from genome assembly GCA_951230385.1 of Staurois parvus. Taxonomy (NCBI): domain Eukaryota; kingdom Metazoa; phylum Chordata; class Amphibia; order Anura; family Ranidae; genus Staurois; species Staurois parvus. Next base: position 7,538 of record CATNWA010002265.1, read on the forward strand.
CTCAGCCCCACATTACTGTCCCAAGCCCCCCATTAATGTCCTCAGCCCCCCCCCCATTGCTGTCCTTAGCGACCCCATTACTATCCTCAGCCCTCCATTAGTGTCCTCAACTCTGCCCCATTGCTGTCCTCAGAAACTCCATTACTGTCCTCACCCCCCCCCATTAATGTCCTCATCCCCCTCTCCATTACTGTCCTCACTACTACTACATTACTGTCCTCAGCCCCCCTCATTACTGTCCTCAGCCCCCCCATTACTGTCCTTAGTGACCCCATTACTGTCCTCAGCTGCCCTTCGTTAATGTCCTCAGCCCCCCTATTACTGTCCTCAGCTCCCCACTAATGTCCTCAGGCCCTGTCAGGGATCGCGGCTCCGTGGTCCACGATCACGGCTCTGTCCCCCGCGCATGCGCATTGGCGGCAGATAGCGCCGGGACACAGGCACTAGGTCCCGGCGAGCCGCGGCTGACAGGACGCCGCGCATGCGCAGTAGGAGCCGCGGGCGCGCCTCAGGCGTCCAATGACAGCCGGGGGCGCATCCTAGCCGGCCAATGACAGTGCAGGGCGCACTATTTAAAGATGCCCTGCACTGTCACAGATTGCCGCAAGGTCTTCCTGTGATCCTGAGTTCCTGCACCGTCTAGTGACCCTGATTGACCCTGACTACGCTGCCTGCCCCTGTGATTGACCCGGATTGTCCTGACTACTCTGCCTGCTCCTGCGTTTGACCCGGATTGCCCTGACCATTCTACGGACTGACTTCCCTGCTGACCCTGCGTGTGACCCGACTACTCTTCGCCTACCGATTCTGTACCCCGCTTACCCTCACGGGCCCACGATCCGTTACTACCTGCTGGGGGCCGCCATCCTCTTCATATCTGGCTCTCCCGGTACCTGTCCCCAAAGGTCTCCTCAGCCACTGGTGGGCCTGCTCGGAGGTCGTGACCTGGCCCGGGACTGTTTCAAGTCCATCCCCACCATCAGGGGCCCTGGTGAAAGCACAGCCCGGGCTTAGACCCCACGCTCTGAGTAGGTCTGTCAGTTGGCAGCCTGAGGCACCACCTGGCGGATCATAACAGTACCTTGCGGCCATGACAGAGCCAGGAAGTGGACCGGCGTCCCTAGAGGATATTTTTCAGCACCTGGCAACCTTGACCCAGGCTTTCCAGAATTTCCACAGTCGCTGCGCCCGACTGGAGGACCGCATGGAGTCATTAGCTCCCCTGACTCCCCCTGCTCAGAGTCCTCCATCTGCAGAACCTCCCACTAACCCGGTATCCGGAGCGGTTGCCACACCCCTAGCTCCTGAACCCCGCGTTCCTCTGCCGGAACGATTCCGTGGTGACCGGAGCCGCTTCCGAGCCTTCCGGAACGCTTGCACCCTGTACTTCGACTTACAGCCCCACACGTTCACCACCGAGACCGTCAAGGTGGGGTTTATAGTCTCCCTCCTTCAGGATGAGCCCCAGAATTGGGCTCACCGTCTGATGGAGAAGCACGACCCCCATCTTGACTCCGTGACCGAGTTCTTTCGGGCCATGGCCGTTTTGTATGACGACCCTCAGCGGGCTGCTTCCGCAGAGGCTACCCTATACTCTCTGCGGCAGGGCCGCCGGACAGCCGAAGAATACGCGTCCGATTTTAGGCGTTGCATGGGAGACACCAGATGGAACGATGCGGCCTTATGTCACCAGTTCCGCATCGGGCTGTCTGAGTCTCTCAAAGACGAACTAGCACGAGTAGGCCTACCTGACTCCCTGGAAAAACTGATTGAGTTGGCCATTCAAATTGACCGTAGACTAAGGGAACTTCGGCTGGAAAGGAGCAGCCAGGGTCAAAGGGTGGCATGGATTCCATCCAGAGATACAGCTCCAACCCCAGGGAACCATCTGTGAAGCACGGAAGCAGGGGACAACCCGGAACCCATGCAACTGGGACTGGCCCGTTCCCACTTATCGGTCGCGGAACGTCAGAGAGGAGACGATCACAGAACCTATGTCTGTACTGCGGGGAAGCTGGTCATCAGGTGCGCTCCTGTCCTGCAAAAATGAGTAAGTCCACGCCCGTTTCTTTTACTTTACCTGCAGGAAGGGATGATCAGTCGAGTTACCTGGCCATTCCTGTGTCTTTACAGCTCCCCGGAGGAACATTGTCGGTGACCGCAATCGTTGACTCAGGAGCCTGTAGTTGCTTCATCGATCTGACTTTTGCCCACCGGCAAAAAATCCCTCTCCAGACCAAAGAAAGGGGGTTCAACATCTTCTTGGCAGATGGGTCCCGTATAAAATCAGGGGTGGTGGACCAGGAGACACCACCCATTTTCACCACAATGGCAGACCATCACCAGGAGTTCCTCCGTTTGGATGCCATCGCATCCCCCCTTTTTCCAGTCATTCTGGGGCTCCCTTGGCTGAGGGCCCATAACCCCCAGATTGACTGGGAAAAGGGAACAATTCAATTTCGCTCACCTTATTGTTTGAGTCACTGCCACGTCACAGGATCCGTGGTTCCCCGGTTCCTCCTGTGCTTGGATGGCGACACCAATCTATCCCAGGTTATTCCTCCGGCCCACCATGACTTCTTAGACGTCTTTAGTAAGCGAGGAGCTGACATTCTTCCTCCGCACCGTTCCTACGATTGCCCCATAGACCTCCTACCCGGATCTGAAATCTCATTCGGCCGTATCTTTCCCTTGTCCGAAACGGAATCGGGAGTGCTGAGGGAATACATTGACAAAAACCTTCGGAAGGGATTTATTCATCCATCCACATCCCCAGCCGGGGCCGGGTTGTTCTTCGTAGAGAAGAAGGACAAATCGTTACGGCCCTGCATAGACTACCGTGATCTGAACAAAATAACGGTAAAGAATCGTTATCCCTTACCCCTAGTCCCCGAGCTCCTCCAGAGATTGAGATCGGCAACGATATTTACTAAATTAGACCTGCGGGGGGCCTATAACCTTGTCCGTATCAGGGAGGGGGATGAGTGGAAGACGGTGTTCCGTACGAGATTCGGTCACTATGAATATTTGGTGATGCCGTTCGGGCTCTGTAATGCTCCGGCGACCTTTCAGCACTTTATCAACAATGTTTTTCGTGATTTTCTCGATATTTTCGTGGTGGTTTATTTGGATGACATCCTAATTTTTTCCCCTCACTGGAGGTTCATCGGGGTCACGTGATACGGGTATTAGAACGGTTGCGTCAACACGGGCTATACGCGAAGGCAGAAAAGTGCTGTTTCGAACAGCACGAAATCACGTTCTTGGGACTGGTTCTCTCTTCCGCGGGGGTCGCGATGGATCCCCAGAGAGTCACGGCGATCTTAGATTGGCCAATACCCGCCGACAAAAAGGGGGTACAGCGTTTCATCGGTTTTTCTAACTTTTACAGGAAGTTTATTAGGAACTTCTCCGGTCTGGTCTCCCCGATCACGCAACTGACGAAACAAGGGGTCCGCTTTAAGTGGACTCCCGAAGCTCAGACGGCATTCGAAAAGCTCAAAAAATTGTTCACCTCTGCTCCCATTCTCTGCCATCCAGATTCTTCTCTCCCATATGTTTTGGAAGTGGACGCCTCCGAAAATGCGGTAGGAGCGGTTTTGTCCCAAAGGAATGGTACCAAGGAACTACTGCACCCTGTGGCGTTCTTCTCCAGGAAGTTGACACCAGCGGAACGTAACTATGACATTGGAGATCGGGAGCTCCTGGCCATTAAAACTGCTCTAGAAGAATGGAGGTATTTACTGGAAGGAGCCACGCACCCAATCCTAATATTCACAGATCACAAAAACCTTGAATATTTAAGAACGGCAAAACGACTGAGACCTCGCCAAGCGAGATGGGCTCTTTTCTTTTCTCGATTCACATTCCATATAACGTACCGACCCGGTACTAAGAACACTAAACCAGACGCTCTGTCCCGCATGTTTGAGGACCCCGACGACGCCGTGGTACCTGACACCATCTTACCTTCTGGGAGTTTCCTCGCTCTACAAACGGAACTTCGCTCCCGGCTTCTCGATGCTTCTGTAGGACTACCAGTTCTGTCTGGGTCACCCCTCCAGAGCCATGGTGGGCTATTTTGGAAGGAAGACCGGATCATGGTCCCAGAAGAAGTGCGAACCTTGGTCCTAGGGCACTGCCACGACCATCCAATGGCGGGCCACTTCGGGGTAACGAAAACTCTGGATCTACTACGGCGCTCGTTCTGGTGGCCGGACATGATCAAGGATTGTGAGCTTTACGTCCGGACTTGTTCCACCTGTCAAAGGAACAAGCCCTCCAGGAGCAGGGCATGGGGATTGTTATGTCCATTACCCATACCCAAGCGGGCCTGGCAAATGATAGCCATGGATTTCGTGGTCGAACTTCCACCATCCCAGGGCTACACTGCAATAATGGTGATCGTCGACCGCTTCTCAAAGATGGCACATTTCGTGCCCCTGGAGAAGACCCCATCAGCACCGGAAACGGCACGGATCTTCATCAAGGAAGTGGTGAGGCTTCATGGGGTTCCCGAAGATATAGTGTCAGATCGGGGGGTCCAATTCACCTCCAGGTTCTGGAACGCCTTATGTAAATCGCTGGGAATCAAGCTGTCGCTTTCATCCGCCTACCATCCACAGACCAACGGCCAAACTGAGAGGACCAACCAGACGCTGGAACAGAACTTACGGTGCTACACATCCTACCTTCAGGATGACTGGCTGTCGTTGCTGCCTTCCGCAGAATTCTCATATACAACTCGAGTCACTCAGCTACGGGTCAATCCCCGTTCTTTTCCAATTACGGGTATCATCCCACATTCCTCCCTGATCTTATGCCTGAGAATCCGGTACCGGCATCTCAAGACATCTTGAACTTCTTTTCTGTCAATAACAAGACAATTCAGGAAGCCATCGCTAAAGCCCAAGAGGACAGTAAAAGGGCATTCGACAGGAAGAGAAGAGGAGAATTACTGCTTCAACCAGGGGATCAGGTTTGGCTAGCAACAACCAACTTGAAGATGCTGTGCCCTTCAAGGAAGCTGGGACCCAAGTACATTGACCCATTTCCGGTAAAACGAGTAGTCAACGAGGTGGCTTACGAACTCGAGCTTCCGCAGACCTTCAAGATACATCCTGTGTTCCATGTGTCTCTCCTGAAGCCATCCAGACCGGATCCCTTCCCGGACCGTGAATCCAGACCTCCCGAGGCAGTCACCATAGGTGACCAGGAAGAATATGAAGTGGAGACTATCCTCAGTTGCTGAAGGAGGGGGGGCCAGACACAGTTCCTGATAAAATGGAAGGGTTATGGCCCTGAGGAGAACTCATGGGAACCCGCCCAGAACGTTCACGCACCCAGGCTCATCCGGGAATTTTGTCGTGGTCACCCGCGGTGAAGAGAGCAGTGGGGCTCCCGGAGGGTGCCCGTTGGGGGGGGCAATGTCAGGGATCGCGGCTCCGTGGTCCACGATCGCGGCTCTGTCCCCCACGCATGCGCATTGGCGGCAGATCGCGCCGGGACACAGGCACTAGGTCCCGGCGAGCCGCGGCTGACAGGACGCCGCGCATGCGCAGTAGGAGCCGCGGGCGCGCCTCAGGCATCCAATGACAGCCGGGGGCGCGTCCTAGCCGGCCAATGACAGTGCAGGGCGCACTATTTAAAGATGCCCTGCACTGTCACAGATTGCCGCAAGGTCTTCCTGTGATCCTGAGTTCCTGCACCCGTCTAGTGACCCTGATTGACCCTGACTACGCTGCCTGCCCCTGTGATTGACCCGGATTGCCCTGACTACTCTGCCTGCTCCTGTGATTGACCCGGATTGTCCTGACTACTCTGCCTGCTCCTGCGTTTGACCCGGATTGCCCTGACCATTCTACGGACTGACTTCCCTGCTGACCCTGCGTGTGACCCGACTACTCTTCGCCTACCGATTCTGTACCCCGCTTACCCTCACGGGCCCACGATCCGTTACTACCCTGCTGGGGCCGCCATCCTCTTCATATCTGGCTATCCCGGTACCTGTCCCCAAAGGTCTCCTCAGCCACTGGTGGGCCTGCTCGGAGGTCGTGACCTGGCCCGGGACTGTTTTTCAAGTCCATCCCCACCATCAGGGGCCCTGGTGAAAGCACAGCCCGGGCTTAGACCCCACGCTCTGAGTAGGTCTGTCAGTTGGCAGCCTGAGGCACCACCTGGCGGATCATAACAGGCCCCCATGACTGTCTTAGGCCCCTGTTACTGACCTCAATGACCCCATTACTGTCCTCATCCACTCCTCATTAATGTCCCCAGCCCACCATTAATGTCCACAGCTCCCCCCATTACTGTCCTCAGTGACCACATTACTGTCCTCAGCCCCCCAATTAATGTTCTCAACTCCATCCCATTGCTGTCCTCTGAAACCCCATTACTGTCCTCAGCCCTCCCTTAATGTCCTCAGCTCCCCCCATTGCTGTCTTCATTAATGTCCTCAGTCCCCCATTATTGTCCTCAGCCCCCACTCCATTACTGTCCTCAGCAACCCCATTACTGTCCTCAGCCCCCCCCATTACTGTCCTCATTCACCCTATTACTGTCCTCAGCCGCCCCTCATTAAAATCCTCAGCCCCCCATTACTTTCCTCAGCCTCTCATTAATGTCTGCAGCTCCCTCCATTACTGTCCTCAGTGACCCCACTACTGTCCTCAGGCCCTCCATTGTTGTCCTGAACTCCCCCCTATTGCTGTTATCAGAAACCCCTTTACTGTCCTCAGCCCCCACTACTGTCCTCAGCCCCTCCATTAATGTCCTCAACTCCCCCAATTACAGTTCTCAGTTCCCCATCAATGTCATCAGCCCCCCATTACAGTTCTAAGCCCCCCCTCCATTACTGTCCTCAGTGACCCCATTATTGTCCTCAGCCTTCCATTGCTGTCTTCAGCCCCCCATTAATGTCCTCAGTTCCCCCCCACTATGGTCCTTAGTGACCCCATTAATGTCCTCAGCTCCCCCCAATGCTGTCCCCATTACTCTCCTCAGACCCTCCTATTACTGTCCTCAGTACCCCATTAATGTCCTCAGTTCCCCTATTAATGTCCACAGCTTGCCCACTAATGTCCTCAGCCCCCCTCTATTAATGTCCTCAGCTCCCCCACCCTACCCCACTCCACATCACCCCCTCATTGCCCCCTACTCCTTGTCTTACCATACACAGACAGTGTGGAGTGTGGGAGGCACAGCAGGCTAGGACCTCCCTGCATCCTAACAACCAATCACCTGCTCATTAACTCAGGCAGCCCCCACCCTCCACCCAGAGCCGTCTTGTCTCTCATTTACAGCTCTGAGAGAATGACAGTGGTTACAGCGGCTCCTAAATGGCGGGACCGCAGTTCACCATGATGTCTGGTGTAATATGACGGGGGAAACCATGTAGGACCCCTGGAACAAGGGCAGAGCTGCTGTTGTGACCCCTGCGACCCCTGATATTGCACCATGTGACAAGGATATGGTAAGATGTTTATATTGACATTGAAACAGGTTGAGTTAAAAATCCAGCTCATTTGAAACCAATTAGCTTGGATTCCTGAAAAACACAGGGAAGATTCAATAGCGGATGGTATTAAACAGAAAGGTTGTCCATAAGACAAAAGGTGAGGGGAAAAGTGTTGGGTATAGATACACATTAAAGTAGCAAGAAACCCTCAGTGTCTTTTAGCTTAACACATGAAGCACAAGGAAATTAATTATTTGTTAAAATTCTTACACCAGCACTTGCAATTTACAACTTTTAAAGCTTCTAGCTCTGCTCTCTCAAGAAAACGTTAACAGTGAACAGTGCAATCTGAAGCTAGTCTTTTATCTTGGTGAAGGAAAAGGGTAGGAGGAGAGAGAAGCAGAGAAGTTCCTTGCCATCCTAGTTAAGGGTTGGAGGAGGGAGAAGCAGAGAAGTTCCTTGCCATCCTAGGAAAGGGTTGGAGGAGGGAGAAGCAGAGAAGTTCCTTGCCATCCTAGGAAAGGGTTGGAGGAGGGAGAAGCAGAGAAGTTCCTTGCCATCCTAGTTAAGGGTTGGAGGAGGGAGAAGCAGAGAAGTTCCTTGCCATCCTAGGAAAGGGGGTTGGAGGAGGGAGAAGCAGAGAAGTTCCTTGCCATCCTAGGAAAGGGTTGGAGGAGGGAGAAGCACAGAAGTTCCTTCCATCCTAGGAAAGGGTTGGAGGAGAGAGAAGCAGAGAAGTTCCTTGCCATCCTAGGAAAGGGTTGGAGAAGGGAGAAGCAGAGACGTTCCTTGCCATCCCAGTTTAAGGGTTGGAGGAGGGAGAAGCAGAGAAGTTCCTTGCCATCTCAGTTAAGGGTTGGAGGAGGGAGAAGCAGAGACGTTCCTTGCCATCCTAGGAAAGGGTTGGAGAAGGGAGAAGCAGAGAAGTTCCTTGCCATTCTAGGCCATGGGGCTGTGTGTTACTTTTGATGCAAACAGTGTAGGGAGACATAACTCTAGTCGCTGCATGCAAGGGTGGCTCCATAGGACGCTGCAAGAGAAAGTAGCCACCATCCAAACAGGAAACCTAGGGCAGCGATCATGGCACCAGCTTAAACTGTAGCACAGGCAAGGATTAAAAGATAAAGAAGCTGCAGATTCACTAAGTGATTAAATAAGCTGCTGAAAGTGCTTAAAAACAGAGGGTTTACTATCACTTTAAATATTTTTATGTCATACCACTACAGTTAAATTTGATTAAAGTGACTCATGATAAAACAAAAACATCTGTCTGGGATGATTAACATTTGGAAATGAAGATCAGCAAAAATATTTTTCTCCTTCAAATTGAACTGAGATCAATAGATTCCATTTTACAATTATCATTGTGTTGTGTATCATTTTCAGTTTAGGTGTACTTTACATTCAGTAGTATTAATGTCAGTTTTATATAATTGGGTCAGAGTGCTGGAGTTAACAAGGTGAAATAAAGTGAATGACAATAGGATGGCAAAGGATACAGATTTTATTAATTTCAGCAGTATGGCTGCTGAAAGTCACTCTATAATTATTGTAGTCACTAGCAATTTTTTGTTGGCTCTATGATGGTAATTTGGATTGGTGCACTGGGATATAATCCTTCCCAGACATCTGCTTTTTGCCAAAGTCAATCAATAAGTCAGCACAGAGTAATGATGGTGTACAGGAAACCCATAGCAACCAGAAATCAGAAATAAGAAATATTGGCTGCATCCAGTAAGCTGAATTCTGGCTGCTATGGATTTGTACTGAAAATGTTTCTCTTTTGTAAAATTTAAAGTGGTTCTAAAGGCTCACAAATCTTCTATGTGCAGCAGCTCCCCCAGCACCCCCTTATACTTATCTGAGCCCCATCGAGATCCAGCAATGTGCACGAGAGCCTTGGCTCTCTGGGGACTCTCCCTCCTCATTGGCTGAGACAGCAGCAGGAGCCATTGGCTCTCGCTGCTGTCAATCAGAGCCCGAGAGCCAAAGGAAGAGAGAGGGGGCAGGGTCAAGCCAGGGCCCTGTGTATTAATGGACACACAGAGCAGTGGTTCTGGTGCACCCATAGCAAGCTGCTTGCTCGGGTCTCAGTAGGCAGGAGGAGGGGCATTTTATATTGACTTATAAGGGCCCAATTAACATAGCCTGATCAGTTTAAATTCTGTGCATTACATTTAGGAGGTCTTTTGTTTCATTGGGCTGACTAATGCACCACGATAGAGTTAAGATAGTACTGGCTGAGTTTTTGGTAATGCAGTGAACCACAACGCACAGTAGACATGTTAGTGTGCAGTTAAAAATGAATAATAGCAAAGGTGTACGAGCGCTAGGTAGTACAGGGAATAAGCAGCTGACATAAAGGCAAAATCCTCTATACCTTCCTAAATACAATCAAAGATATGCAGCGCTGTATATCTTTGATTGTATTTAGGTAGTTCAAAATGAATGGCTATGCAGAGCATAGTACTACTATACTGGAGTGATAGAATTCCTTAGTAAGTTCAAAGGCGCATTGCATGTTAACAAAAAAAATGTTTATGGAAGGAAAAACACTGCATTTCAAAGACATAATTTTTGAGAACATACTTAGTATGTCTCTTCTTTCAGAATGTTAGAGATTCTGTATATAGCCCTACATATAGCTCCAACAGTGTGCAGTCCACATATGTTTATCTGCTTCACTGCAACCAGAAAACTTTATTTTATTTAGAGAAAAATCATAGAGTATATCATAGATGCAGCTACAAACTTATAAACGGTGTCATCCACTGATGGAGGAATATATCTCTATTGGATACTGATGTTGCTGTTGCACAAAATACATGAACACTGTATTCCAACAACCCCACTCAACAACTACTTCTTATATTAGTCCCATTTTGGATATCAGTTCTATAAAACTGTTTTTTGTAAGTGGTTTTGTCAATCTCTTTGTCAGCACCTGTGGTAGTGAGCTCTTGTTGATACTCAACTTGGGGTTCCCCAGGGCACGGAGTCTAAGCCCCAGCCTGCTTCTTCACCAGAGCCCCTGATGGTGGGGATGTACTTGCAGCAAGCTGGGACCAGGTAGCGGTCCCCAGGTACGCCCAGCTGAGGTTTGGGAGAGTTCTCGCGGGAGCAGAGTATAATGGGAGGAGACAAACGGAATCCGATAGGCTAGCCGAGGTCAGGACAGGCGGAAAACAAGCAAGGTCAGAGAACGAAGCCGGGGTAGGTACACAAGTAGACAATGTAGGATTCAGGCAGTAGCAACACACAGAAGCTCCAACAACTAGGAAGTTGCTCAGGCAAAGTAGCCTAGTCTGATCATGTCTTATATAGACAGGCAAAAAAGGAGGCGGGCCAGGAAGTGATGGAAGGGAAGGAAATAAAACCCAGAGGACAGCAGACAATGCCCATAGATGAGCACAGACAAACACATGACAAAGGATCAGGAACAGGACTGCAGCAAGGAGGTAAGAACACAAACAATAACTGCAGGCTAACTTGTGACACTCTTCATCAGCAGCTCTACTTTTGTTTCTTATGGCTTGGTAGCCTTTACATCTCATCCCATGAATCTGGCTTTGGTTTTAATGCTACATGAGCAACATAGGACAGATGTTTAGCTGGTATGCCTTTATTGCTTCTGGTTAGAGATGAGCGAATCGAACATGACGAAGTGGAATTCGTTCCGAAGATTTGGAAAAATTCTATTCGCGGCGAATCCGAAGATTAGCAAACTTCGGATGCACGAATCGAATTTTCCCAAAAATGGCGGCGACATGTGTGGCGACGGAGAAAATGGACAGAGAAGATGGGGCGGGGATCTCTGGGAAGGCGCGCAGACAAGGCGCGCTGACCCATAATGCATTCATGACATGTGATCGCATTAGCCAATCAGCAGCCAGCCAGCACTGTGTAATGGTGGAGCTATAAATCGCGGCCATCTTAGAATTCTCCATTAGCCTCCGGTCATTCAAGAGAGACAGACCTGTGTGTATTAAGGGACAGAGTTAGGGCCACAGAGACTTTAGGGCCACAGAATCGTTACTCAGGGACACAGAATCATTACTCAGGGACACAGAATCGTTACTCAGGGACACAGAATCGTTACTCAGGGACACAGAATCGTTACTTAGGGCCACAGCTATCAAAGAATCGAAAATTTAAAGTGACATACACCCTTTTTTTTTTTGGTGGCTGTCGTGCACAGTTGGTGCTGCAGTTTGCCGATTGTGCAAAATAAACTGACTTTCTGCTTCACAACCACTATTGTACGTTCAAAGAGTTAGATCCATTTACACGCCGGCTGGCGGTAATATTTTTTGGGTGATTAGTGCATTCCAGTGACACAAACGTACAGTTTCCAGCCAACGGCAAGCTGCAATTGACCGATTGTGTACAATAAACTGACTTTCTGCTTCACAACCACTATTGTACGTTCAAAGAGTTAGATCCATTTACACGCCGGCTGGCGGTAATATTTTTTGGGTGATTAGTGCATTCCAGTGACATAAACGTACAGTTTCCAGCCAACGGCAAGCTGCAATTGACCGATTGTGCTAAATAAACTGACTTTCTGCTTCACAACCACTATTGTACGTTCAAAGAGTTAAATCCATTTACACGCCGGCTGGCGGTAATATTTTTTTGGGTGATTAGTGCATTCCAGTGACATAAACGTACAGTTTCCAGCCAACGGCAAGCTGCAATTGACCGATTGTGTACAATAAACTGACTTTCTGCTTCACAACCACTATTGTACGTTCAAAGAGTTAGATCCATTTACACGCCGGTGGCGGTAATATTTTTTGGGTGATTAGTGCATTCCAGTGACATAAACGTACAGTTTCCAGCCAACGGCAAGCTGCAATTGACCGATTGTGCTAAATAAACTGACTTTCTGCTTCACAACCACTATTGTACGTTCAAAGAGTTAAATCCATAGACACGCCGGTGGCGGTAATATTTTTTGGGTGATTAAAGCATTCCAGTGACATAAACGTACAGTTTCCAGCCAACGGCAAGCTGCAATTGACCGATTGTGCTAAATAAACTGACTTTCTGCTTCACAACCACTATTGTACGTTCAAAGAGTTAAATCCATTTACACGCCGGCTGGCGGTAATATTTTTTGGGTGATTAGTGCATTCCAGTGACAGAAACGTACAGTTTCCAGCCAACGGCAAGCTGCAATTGACCGATTGTGCTAAATAAACTGACTTTCTGCTTCACAACCACTATTGTACGTTCAAAGAGTTAAATCCATTTACACGCCGGGTTGGTGGTAATTATTTTTTGGGTGATTAGTGCATTCCAGACGTGACAGAAACGTACAGTTTCCAGCCAACGGCAAGCTGCAATTGACCGATTGTGCTAAATAAACTGACTTTCTGCTTCACAACCACTATTGTACGTTCAAAGAGTTAAATCCATTTACACGCCGGCTGGCGGTAATATTTTTTGGGTGATTAGTGCATTCCAGTGACAGAAACGTACAGTTTTCCAGCCAACGGCAAGCTGCAATTGACCGATTGTGTACAATAAACTGACTTTCTGCTTCACAACCACTATTGTACGTTCAAAGAGTTAAATCCATTTACACGCCGGCTGGCGGTAATATTTTTTTGGGTGATTAGTGCATTCCAGTGACATAAACGTTACAGTTTACAGCCAACGGCAAGCTGCAATTGACCGATTGTGTACAATAAACTGACTTTCTGCTTCACAACCACTATTGTACGTTCAAAGAGTTAAATCCATTTACACGCCGGCTGGCGGTAATATTTTTTGGGTGATTAGTGCATTCCAGTGACCTAAACGTACAGTTTTCCAGCCAACGGCAAGCTGCAATTGACCGATTGTGTACAATAAACTGACTTTCTGCTTCACAACCACTATTGTACGTTCAAAGAGTTAAATCCGGTTTTATTTTTGGGGTGCTTATTGAATTAAAGAGTATGTCAGACAACACGCAGAGGAGTGGCAGAGGAGGCAATGTTTCAGGAGCGAGCAGACGTGGCAGCAGAGGAAGGGGTCGAGGCAGCACTAGTCGCAGCCAGAGGCCAGTGCTCCCGGTGTCATCCAGCGGTCGCGTCTCCACCGACAACCCTGCTGTCATCGATTGGTTGACTCGGTCGTCTTCCTCTTCCCAGGTCACCTCTGACACCTACAGCCAAACGGTCGGTGGGTACATCAGACACAACCGTAACGGGTTTAGTTGGCATGGCCCGGGAGCAAGCCCACTGAAATCATGTGTCCTCTCGACCTGCCCCTGTCCTTTGGTGTTCCCTCCACCAAGCGAAGTATCGCATGCTGTGGGCTCAGCCCCCACTGTACAGTGAGGAAGAGCTAACAGAGGCGGTCAGGAACGGGGGGGAGACATCCGCCTCTTCAGCAGCCAGGCGAAGAAGTGCGCCATGTGTACAATCATACACGGAGGGAGAATGTCACCAGCACACCGAGGATCACCAATATGGGTTCAAACGTTTTAATAAATGATCACATAGTTACAGCAAGGCAGTGTTTCAGAGTCTCGCAGGACCCCTTCATCAGGCATGTGACATGGTGACATTCTCCCTTGCTGATTCTGTTCAGTTTCCCCGCCAACGGTCGCTGCAGCACCTACTTATACACACAGCCATTTTTAACGCAGGAACGTGTGCATTTTGGATTGTACATTTGCATTCATACACGCAATTGTGGCTCGGCCCATCCCCCTCTCTCAAGTTCTCATTAGCTCACTGGCTGTGATTGACAGCAGTGGCAGACAATGGCTCTCACTGCTGTCTCATCTAATGAGGAGAGGGATAGCCGAGACTCCAGTTTACACAACCACTGGTTTGAGAGGGGGCTTAGATGAGTATTAGGGGGGCCTTAAGGGGATGCTGCACAGGGAAGATTTTTTTACCTTCAAGCATAGAGTGCATGAAGGTAAAAAAATCTTGAGCCTTTACAACCACTTTAATGCATGTTGCGGCCTAGTTCCCCAGCTTCTGCTAATTGAAACACATTTGCAGCACAGTCCAATCATCAGAGCTGGCCACAGTGCACGCCTTCTGCAGGCCAAACCACATTACTGTTCCCTTAACCATAGGCCTACCCTCTTACAGGAACATCTACCACCATTTCTATTAGTTACTGCAGCCCAGAGAGGGAGTTGCCCTTTGCCAGCAAGTGCTTCTGCCAATTTCTGACAACCTTTTTGGCAAAAGGTTTGCTATCTGCTAAGTGCATTAAAGAAGCACCACCAAAGTTAAGTGCCACTTAAAGGGATAGTATCTGTTTTCCTTTTTCTTCCCTGTATTATTCCTTCGAGGGACTGCAACTTTCATATTTTCCTACTTAAAAAGTCTGGATCATTGTAGTGCACACCAACTGGGCCCCAACATGCTTTTGAAGAAGATTCCTTACTGCATTTAATTAAAAGGAGCTCCTTTCTATTTCAGATTTAAACCTTGCCATCAGATCCCGAGGGCCCAAAGTGACCTAGTTGCACCTTTGATAGTTTTCCTGCTCACTGGGGACTAGAAGCTCATCAGGTTTGAGGTTTTGGGTTAACTTCTGAGTAGCAGGTCAGCCAACACTGATTGAGATTTTGCTGTGTTTTTTTGCTTTGTTTAGAGTTACTAAGAGTGGTAAATTACCATTATGTAACACATATACCACTTTTTGCTGTTTGACTGAGTTTACATCTAAGTTTAATATAGACATCATATCAGTTCACTCCAGTCTGTGTGTGAGTCTACTTTCTGGTGATAATTTACTCTGGTCGGAGGAGTACTGTGGCGTCAGCAGGGGTTGGACTTTCAGAGTGACAGGGAGCCCGAAATGAACCCGGGCAACACCTACGTGGTAGTGCTACATATCTCTTCTGAATACTGATTTAGTTGTTGCACCAAAATGAATAGTTGAAGACAACCACATAATAACAAATAGCCGCAGTCAATCACAGGAACATTTGTTACAATTATTTCGTGTCTCTCTACAAGGGGATTGGCAAGCCTTTGATGGCGATCTGCGAGTCGACCACAGGGAGCCGACAGGTAGATTGTGAGCTTTGGCTCTGCCTCTACTGCTCTCATGTTCAGCAAAGAGCGGGAGCCAGCATAGTGCTGAATGGAAGGTGGGGGCAGGAGCTGCCTCAGTTAACCATTTGGAATTAACCAGCAAGTGATTGGCTGCTAGGTTGTCCTAGCAACCAATCCACTAGCTTTGTTAGTATAAAAAGCTAACTCCCCAGCAGTTTCTGCCGTCCAACCAGCACTATACTGTCTCACTGTTCTCTGCTCTGGCTGTAGCAACACGCTGTCAGAGGGGTTAGGATAGAGTGCTACCCATTACAGTGCTGTGGTTTGGCGAGGGGGATGATTGAAGGAGACAGAGGAGGGGGGGGGGGGTTGGGGAAAGGTTACGGG
>CATNWA010002266.1:0-23624 GCA_951230385.1 Staurois parvus
AATACCTTTTCTGATCAGCAGTATATAGCAGTCTTGTGGCTTTTATCTGTGTCCAGCCCAGCATTAGCTAAATCTTGTAAGAGGAGTTTTCTAGGAGGGTGGAAATCCCCTGACCTCTGTCTGGAAAGTGCTGATTGGCCCTGTGGTGATCACATGCACTCTCCCAAGAAAAAAAACAACCTCTCTAGCAATATACACCAAACTGAGCATGTGCATGCCTACGGTTCAGCCTGGAGATAAGTTGTGGTTGCTTGAAAAAGGGGAGGAACAGAGAAGAAAGGATCAAACAGCTTTTTTACACAATGCAGAGGATTAACCCCTTAGGTTCCACAGTGAGTATAACAAGCATGTTTTACTGCATATACAGACTGATTTTACTGTTGTGGGTTTAGAAACACTTTAAGGCAATTAAAGTACCACATACATGCCTTACGTGTGCCCCAACAGCTGGCTATAGCCCTTTCCAGGTAAGGCAGAATCTCTCATATAAAGAAGTAATAACACATACCTTTAATAGCGGCTGCTATGGACAGCACCAGAACCAGTTTGACAATCATCTGTAAAGGAAAATAACATTTATTTGCCAATCTATTCACATTAAAAAGGAGGAGATCTGTGCTGACAGACACAAAGGCTAAATGATCTAACGATGCTATTCCCCTGGCTGTCGTGCCAATGTCCCAATGTCACTTTGTTGCTGACCCAAAACATCAGGCTAGTGACACATATGCATACTTATTTTGGGTCAGCAACCATTCAACATTAACATTTCACACAATACTCCAGGAGTGCGAGATCAGGTTCCATACCACATCTTAGTTGCTGGCTGTGCTTGTCTCTTCCAAAGCCTAGCTGGTTCCCATTGGCCATTTTAATAAAGGAACAATATTAATTTTGTATCTTGGTGTGATTATGCAAATGGTATTTTTCTCATTTACCTAAATAATTGATGTAAATAACAGTCAGCATAATTCTCATGTTATCAAACTATTAAGAGTACAATTAACATTTTATTGAACAAACCTCCTAATGATAACAGGATTTTTTGTTAAACATAAAAAACACTTCCAATGCACTGTTCCAAATTATTCCGTACAGTAAGTTTCAAAACACTTTATAGGTTGTAAAGAACTGAACACTTGTCATTTGTTGTGTTTGCAGCATATTTACTGAAATCAAAAAGCTATTTCAATCAAACTTTTAAGAACATTTTAAGTGTATTTTTTTAAACATTTGAACAGGTCACGTTACATTGTAACATAGGACCCCTTATTTGATAGCAGCTTCACAAGTGTTGCATCCATTGAACCTGTGAGTTTTTGGACAGTTTCTGCTTGAATTTGTTTGCAAGATGTCAGAATAGCCCCCAGAGCTGCTGTTTGGATGTAAAACTTCCTCCCACCCTCATAGATCTTTTGCTTGAGGATGCTCCAAAGGTTCTCAATAGGATTGAGGTCAGGGGAGGATGGAGGCCACACCATGACTTTCTCTCCTTTTATCCCCATAGCAGCCATTGATGCAGAAGTATTCTTTTGCAGCATGTGATGGTGCATTGTCATGCATGAAGATGATTTTTTATTACAGAAAGCATTAGTTCTTCCTTCTGTAACAGGGAATAAAGTGGTCAGTCATAAACTCCACATACTTTGCAGAGGTCATTCTTTATACCTTCGGGGACCCCTAAAAGGGCTGACCAGCTCTGTTCCCATGATTCCGGCCCAAAACATGACTCCACCACCGCCTTGCTGACGTCGCAGCCTTGTTGGAACAGGGTGGCTTGTCCACCAACCATCCACTACTCCATCCATCTGGACCATCCAGGGTTGCACGGCACTCATCAGTAAACAGGACTGTTTGAAAATTAGTCTTCATGTATTTTTCTGCCCAATGCAGCAGTTTCTGCTTGTGAGCATTGGTTAGTGGTGGCCGAATAGAAGGTTTATGCACAGTTGCAAGACTCTGGAGGACTCTACACCTTGATGTCTGTGGGGACTCAGAGGCACCAGTAGCTTCAAATATCTGTTTGCTGCTGTGTAATGGTATTTTATTTTAGCTGCTGCTCTCTTGATCCGATGCATGGATCAGGCAGAAATCTTCCTCAATGTGCCTTTATCTGCATGAACCCGTCTGTGCTCTGAATCAGCCACAAATCTCTTAATTGTGCGATGATCACGCTTACGTTTTCGTGAAATATCGAATGTTTTCATCCCTCATTCAAGGCATTGAACTATTTCACTCTTTTCGGCAGCAGAGAGATCCTTTTTCTTCCCCATATTGCTTGAAAAATGGTGCTCTGCTTAATAATGTGGAACACCCTCCTTTAGTAGTTTTTCCTCAAATTGGGCTCACCGGCCAATCTAATTATCACAGGTGTCCGAGATTGTTTTCAGTGATCAAAAAGAGCCCTGACACACAATGCCATCCATGAGTTACACTGAAAAACAAAATATTTAATCTTTGTGACACTTGAATAGAATTTGCATAATAATTTGGAACGCGGTGTGCTTCCACTGATGCCAATACAATTTTTATACCCCCACAGGCCGCAGTTCAGCCCCTCTAAAGTCTGGACAGTAAACTGGCCCTTTGGAAAGTTTGGAGACCCCTGGTCTAGCATGACAATCAAAACAATTAGCACAAGCTGTCAGCAATGAAAGCCTACAAATGTTCAGTGCAGTTCAGTCTTTGCCCACTTAAAATAGCTTTGAAATAAACTGTACAGCTGGTAGAAATCCACCTTCACAGAGGAGCTGACACTACTGTCCACACCAATTTTTCCTCTTTTATTTATACAGGTCCAATAGACTGAAATATTCACAAAGCAGCACCAAACCATATCAGCTACCATGTCAGCTAGGACTTAGGGTAGGACTTAGTTAGGCATAAACCCTTTGACATTTTTTTCAAATATAGGAGAAACATGCCAAACTCTGCTTAGCGTAGGTTCTACAGCAGCTCCACATCAATGTACATAAGCCAGTGGACCAAATGCAACTACCATTGCCTAGAACAATATTTAATTGTTGGAAAAGGAAAATGCAGAGCAATGGTGAAGGGACTATAAAAAAACAAAGGATTTTTCCAACACCCCCAGGGTAAACTACATGCCATATTCAACAGATCAGTCTCCAAAAGAAATAGGGCACTGTTAGTTGCAGACACAAGTCAATGTCATTTGTCCCAAGACTCGTATAGGAATCTTACAACCCATTACAGCAGGCTTATGGCAATGGGTTTCTGCCAATTACACACTCTAGGCTACCCTGGGAAAGCAGCTCAACGAGAATGTGACAATGATATCAGGATCTCCAGATCATGAGGTACCCGTAACCCAAACATGCTCCAAAGAACTAAAAGCTAGAGAGCTTGAAACAATATTTACACAGCCACAGGACACTGATCCAGATTAGTGCAAATAGTAATAGGACCCATCAACATGACCAAGGCATTCCATACCCAACACAGCAGATGTCACCATGCTGGACACATACACAATTAAATAGCAGAAAACTAATCATTCACACAACACTAACCCACCTCAACAAAAGCTCACCACCTTGCACCCTCTCCACGTTGAACATAAAGAATATTACACCACCTGGGGAAGTTTTGACTTTGACTCCTGACTTTGGCTCCTCCTCTGGGTCCAAGGCTGCTGATCTCACTTTTCAAAGAGGATGCCAGCAAAGAAAACCATGAAAAACCATATGTTTGAACACAAGTTTGGATGTATGATTGAGCATGAATTTTGGACTACTTTATATTAATTTATTAATATACCTACATATACGATGCACATTTGGGATTTATCTCATTACATAAATGGTCAGATAAACTGTTGTTAAAATTTGAGCACGTAAAAGGGGACAGCACACCTATTTTGATAGTCAAACAAATTATGTACAAAGCTTTCTAAATATAGTTAGGAAGGAATGCAAAAAAAAATAAAAAAATTCCTGAAAGATGTCCTGATGTCATTATTTTTCTTCCCATATCTTTACAATGGTGCTCACCTGCTGTCACCTTTTCAGCTAGCAGATGTTTGCACAAAAACACTTTTTTGTGCAAATGTGAGCAATTGTGACTGGCTGTGGATGTAGAATGTCCTTGCTGAGCAAGTGTGTATAGAGCTCAGCCCTTGGGGGGCACTGGAAATAGACAGAGTATCTCACAGTAATATACAGACTACTTGACTCAGACAGTTCCAAGCACATTGACTAACACAGGCTTAGTCTATGGGATGTCTTTTATAGAGGAGATAGCCAGCTATTCCAAGACTCTTAATCCCTGGTGCCCAACCTATGGCCCTTTGGTATATGATGTGCTGCCACTGGACCTCAGGAGTTTGTAGTGGGAACACAGATTTCTGCTAGCCTTGTGCAAAGATCTTCCCAACTTTTTATTTTTGTCTTCAGCATATCCCTAGCTAATAGTGTAGCATGTCCACACCTTCTGACACTCATTTTCTCTACTAGGTCTGCAGTTTCTGACAGTCCTCTCAAACATATATATATATTGAACATGATGTGCCCATTGGTAATGTCAGAGACCTAATTTAAGGCCCCTTTTAGCTCATAAGTTGGCAACTGCTGTTGTATATGAGAGGCCCCAGTTCATTCAGCAATCTCTAGCATGAGCCCCCAAAGCATACACACTCCTGGAGTTCTAAGCAAAAAATCCTACTCACAATATCTAAAGACAGCTGTCATCCACCCAGCTTCCACGTGACACTCTTTGCGTGAGACTGAAGATCCTTCTCCAGCTCAGCTTCCATGGGAGAATGCCCTCCAGGCAAATAGCATTTCAGTCCAACTTCCTCCAGGCCCTCAGCCAAGCACATACTGAGGTCCCAACAGCCCTTTCACACAGGGCCTTTAAAGATGCAGTACGTGTTTTTTTTGGTAGCTTGATGCCAAAAACCTTCACCAAAAACGCAACACAATGGATTTTTGATGAATTTTACATTGATTTCCAAAAGATTTAAAAGGGAAATATTTTTTACTGCATTTTTTTTGTACTTTTGGCTGCTCAAAATCCCACCAAAGTTCATCAGTGTGAAAAGGGCCCTAACTAACGACTCTTCAGAGCACCACTTTGACCTCCCCAGGGGCAGCAGTCTGTATTCGGACGTCTGCAAGTCTTATCTATTTTGGAGGTCCAAATTTAGAGGTTATTTTCTGTATCGGTGTGGTGGACAGTAATTTAATTAGCCTTTTCTCGGCCTTTTTACATTGGTGCATTTACCTAGGATTAATAACTTGTATAAAGAATATATTTTTGGTTACCACAACCTTGATTATCTGTCCATTGGTTCATCAACTTTACATAATCATTATCAGTATTCTCATTCTACTCTTTTTCAATTCTCATTAAGCATTGCATATACTGTACATGCATTTAAGCACATCGTATAGGACATGTGGGTATAGGCTCAGCATGCATTCACCCAGTCCTGTGGACATATATTACAACTTGGATACGCATTTGTGGTGTATAAACAGTCTTTAGACAGGCTCGCCTCAAGGCAATATGATACCATCCATTGGAGATCATGGGGTCGCCAGTGTAGGGCTGATGGCCCTTTTTAGCCATCTGGAGAGAGCTATCAAGGTCCATTCTCCCCGTGTGGACCCACATGGCCAGTTTTTTCTTATTTTGCATTGCCCCAGGCATCTTGTGCAACGTGCGGTCAGGATTTTTTGGTCTATGACCCAGATACGTCCCTGCCCTTTACACACTTTTGATTGCGCCTATATGAAGGGAGCTGATCTGGTACCCAGGACTGAGGGTTTTTTATAAAAATTTTTATGGTTCTAGGATTTTAGACAATTGCACATAGGGGTTTAAAGACTTATATTTGTAGTCTGGACTTGTGATCGTACTATCGACGACTTGTTCCAGGGGTTATGATGATCTTTGATGCACATTTCAAGAGGGCTGAAATGGTGTGCACGGTCATGCCAGGTTTCTTCAGAATTAGCATGCATGTGTGCATGCCTGAGCACATTTGTGTTTCCACATCTATGCAGACCAACCCATCTCCACATTGATTCACAAAGTTTGTGGTCTTTAAGCATGTAAAAAATGGTTCTTTTCTTATAGTAATAGGCACTTTGGTATGCAATAATCATGGTCATGTGGGTGCTTTCATCAATAGATTAATATTTTATGATTGATGTAATCATGGGTCTATCCATTTTTTTTTTATTCGCTTTTTTCCATATATATAGGCAATATATATATAAATATTCCCTTTTACATGAATTCCCTTTTATTATATTTATATTTACATTTAGTATTTGAATGAATTACGAGAATCTTGTTTGTTTGCACATGCTTTCTTGCATGGTGTACAATGTCATGCATGCTTTGTGTCTGTTTGGGGCGCTGTGTGGCCACTGGGGGGTTGTAGTATTATGTCTGTGGGGATCTTGCGACTAGGAGAGTGGCTGTCAGGTCTGGCCGGGTGTCCCCACTGGCCACTTCTCCCTTGGTGTCCCTCCATCTGGAAATTCTACATCAGGATGGCATCACCAGAAGTCTGACATTCTGATTTTATACTGGAAGGGTGGAGCTGGAATGCACGCCGGACTTCCGGTTTTGGACTGGGACGTACATTTTATAGGTACATGCTTGTACCATGCTGGGTAGATGAAGGACAAATTCCCTTTACCAACCAATGGGACAGACATAGGATCCCTCAGCAGCAGGCCCCCTAGAAAAGAATAATGTCCATTAAGTGAATGCTTACGCCACTGGAGAGATCAACTATATAGCCCTGTTAAACATTCATGTAAGCTGAGGGTTGCAGGTATGTATCTAGTTGTTGTTCAAAATAATAAGCAGTGTGTTGAAAAAAAGTGAATAAAGCTCAAAATCCTTCTAATAGCTTTTATTTTCCATCCACACAATATGCATTGGGAACACTACACATTCTATTCCAAATCAAAACATGAAGAAAAATATATCAATTTGTGTTGTTCCTCTAAAACAATTGAAAGAAGAAAGTGAATATTAGACTGTTCAAAAAAAAATAGCAGTGTTTGTAGTATTCTTCTTTACAAACTCAAACATTCACTATTATAAATGAACTGAAAAATGTTTGAAGATTTTTGCTTTCCTTTGAATCATTTAATGAATATTTGGTTGTAGTCGCACAGTTTCTGAGAACTGCTGTAATCTGTGTTGCATGGAGTCACCCAACTTTCTGGCACCTGTGAGCGCGGTATTCCAGCCCCCAGGATGATTGGACTACATTTCCACAGTTCTTCTCTATTTCTTGGTTTTGCCTCAGAAACTGCATTTTTTGATGTCACCCCCGACCCACAAGTTTTCTATTGGATTAAGATCCGGGGGATTGGCCTGGCCACTCCATAATGTAGCTCATTCTTGTTGGTCCTGGAACACAGAGATGTTGCACGTTTACTGGAGTGTTTGGGTCGTTGTCTTGTTTTGAAACACACCATTTCAAGGGCATTTCCTACTTCAGCATAAGGCAGCATGATCCCTCTTCAAGTTTTCTGATGTATTCGCAAAATAAAAATCCATGATCCCTGGTATGCGATAAATAGGCCCAAAACACAGTAGTATGAGAAAACATTCCCCATATCATGGTGCTTGCACCACCATGCTTCATGTCTTCACAATGTACTGTGGCGCTTGAATTCAGTTGTTTGGGGGTCGTCTGACAAACTGTCTCCGGCCACTAGACCCAAAAGAACAATCTTACTTTCAACAGTCCACAAATGTTGCGAGCCATTTCTCTTTAGGCCAGTCAGATGTGCTCTTTGGCAAATTGTAACCTCTTCAGCACGTTTCTTTTTTTCAACAGTGGGACTTTGCGGTGGCTTCTTGCAGATAGCTTGGCTTCACATAGGCGTCTTCTAATTGTAACAGTACTCACAGGGAACTTTAACACCTTCTTTGATCTTCCTGGAGCTGATTGTTGGCTGAAGTCTTGCCATTTTTGGCTATTCTTGCTATCCATGCGAATGGTAGTTTTTCGCTTTCTTCCACATCTTTCAGGTTTTTGGTGAAGCCATTTTAGAACGCCTTTTGCGATCATTTTAGCTGAGCAGCCTTATCATTGGCTGCACTTCTTTATATGTTTTCCCCTCTCCAATTTCTACGTTTTATAATCAAGGTACGCTGTTCTTCTGAACAAGGTCTGGAGAACGACCTCATTGTCCCTCAGAATTTTCATGAGAGAAATGCACTGTAACCAGCATGGTACCGGATACATTTGCTGCCTTCCTTCCCTAAATAAGGGCAATACAATCATAATTGCCACCTGTTTTTCATAAAGGACTGGAATGACCTCACTATAAGAAACTCCACCCAAGCTATTATTTTGAACAACGCCCCTTTCAATTTAGTGATTCAATTACACAGAATCAGCAGCATGTATGTCTCATGACTGTTGGGTCTGTTGATTTTATATATTACTCTATTACCACCTGCTTAGTAATTATTTGCCATGTAGAAATATTCATTTCTACCAAAAACACTTGTGATTGATCAGGTTAGTGCATGTCTTGAGTGCAATATATTTGAACATCAAATGGTATGTTCCAGCGGGGCCTTTGCAGCTAGTAAAGCATGCTGTCAGTCTGTCCAGTTGTCCCCATCTGGCCACTTTCACCCTTGGTGTCTCCCTCCATCTGGGAAATTTCACATCAGGATGGAGTCACCTGAAAATGACGTTCCGGTGTTTTACCAGAAGATGGATCTGGACACACAGCCTAGATCTTCTGTTTTTGGATGGTGTAGGCACTCACACACACGTACATTGTATGCTCACTCATGATGGCAGATGACACTCTCTCTCGTATATTCTATAGTATCGCACACATGCCGAGGGACGAGTGTTAGCGAGGTGCCAGCGGCGAGTGATCACTGCGTCAGTAGTCTTACTTCCACACACACACACACTCCACACACACACACCACAAATACGCATGTACCATCGCATCTAGTGACGCGCTCTCCACTAGGAGTGCCAACCTCTCTCGATCCATAATCATCTCTATATGTATCTCTCTCACCAAGATCTATACGTAATCACACTAGACACGGTATGCGCTCACGGCGCGTGATACATCATCCGAACTGGATACCACTTTAACGGGCATTCTTTTCTTACTTCAGTGATGTTGACACACACACACACAATGTGTGTTATAAGTAGCAGAGGTGATATATATCATATAGATAACGCAGGGGAGGGGCGAGGGAGGAATAGGCATCCACAGGCACACAAGTACACCCTGATGTGGAAGTTTTATAAAAAGACAGGTTTAACAAGGACAGGTAAAAAAAAACTCTGCAAATTAACTTGGAAAATAGCAGTTTAAATGCACTGAATACACAAACCTTCTAGAATTGGCCACAATAATATCAATAAACACAGATATTAATGTATATACGTATATAATTATAGATCAGTATTAACCCCTCAGCAACTATAGCAGTTTTATATGTCCCCAGCTAAATTGACATCTCTTTTGGCTCAGTCCCAAATTCACTTGTATGCTATAGGATTTGTAACACTGTGTGAGTCTATGGGGTTTATTTACTAAAGCTGGAGAGTGAGCAAAATCAGACTCACTTCTGCATAGAAACCAATCAGCTTCCAGGGTTTCATTGCCAAAGCTTCATTGAACAAGCTGAGGTTAGAAGCTGATTGGTTTCTATGCAGAAGGGAGTCTGATTTTTGGACTCTCCAGCTTTAGTAAATAAACCCCTATGTGTTGCACAGTCCTGTGTTAGTGAATTCAGGTGGAGCGCTCTTAAGGACTGACATGTCACTGGTTTAGCAGCTTGCTCACCACCATCCAAGAAGAACAGTCTCCAGGATTAACTCCTTGAAGGGATGATGAGTGGGGCTCGCTCTCTCCCTTGACTAGTGTTTCCGGTTGTCAGGTGCCTCACCTGAGATGGTCACACGCCTCCTCTGCGATTTCCAAACAGTCTGACTCTCTCTGCAGTGGGAGATGTCATTGGTGTCGGTAACCGCCATCGCTGGTAACTAGTACGAATGATCCCAGTTGCCGCTGACTTCAGCTGCTGTAGATAACCCGCGAAACCGTTGTTTCTTTTCCATAGCAACTGCTTGCTGAACTGCTGCTGGATCTGGAAACAGTGTCAGTGTACTTTAAAAGGGGCTGCAGACTAGCTCCTCTGCAAAGACACACATCCTCACCTACCCCCCTCCTCCTTGCAAAGCCTCTTGGTCTGTAGTCCTGTGCAGTATTAAAGTTCCATTGTCTGCCTCTGTAATGAAACTGCAATTCCCACAAACACTCAGTACTGCTGAGAGCTGAGCCAGTCAAACCCTTCCCTGACAACATGCAGTCTTTAAAAAGGAAAACCGTTCTTTAAAAAGGGAAACAGCAATGGCCCCGCTACACATGTAAGAAATTTATGCCTTTTGTATATTTTAGTATTCTACTGAGTTTATAACAGACTAAGTTTTTCATGTGATTTTAGCACCGATCCATTTTGTGATTTTTATGGGCAAACATTCTGTGTAATGTAATGCCATTTTGTTTCTATTATTACACTTCATGTTCATGTCTATACCCAGTTGTCTATAATTTGGACTATCATTCACATACACCCCCAGGTGGGAAGGAGCCTGCCAACATCATGTGATTTCACCATTTAGCGTTTATAAAGACTGTTTGTGTAGTCAGGCAGGATTGGCTCTGAGGAAGAGGGGAACAAAATCATCATATGATGGGTCTTCTCAAGGTTTGGGAGGTGACCTGGTCGCTTTGGAGGTTATTGTGACTTTGACACTTGTTTATGACAGTGGTTCTCAACCTGTGGGTCGTGACCCCTTTGGGGGTCGAACGACCCTTTCACAGGGGTCACCTAAGACCATCGAACACAACACATTTCCAATGTGTAAAGAGTAAATAATTTTATCGTTGGGGGTCACCAAAACATGAGGAACTGTATTAAGGGGTCGCGGCATTAGGAAGGTTGAGAACCACTGGTTTATGAGTATATATTTTGGTGTTTTGATAAAACTTTATTCTCAGGTAATGCACTAGGCTGGTGCACCCTTTTCTTCCATTGTTTTTCCAGGAGAATGATCCTGCTGAACTGCCCTCCCACATTGAGCACTACCCCCTTGAGGGTTGCTGTAGAATCTTGGTCTCCCTCTAGTCCTGCACAGCTAATCACCATTTATCACACACACACACACACACGGTCAGAAATCAGACCTTGAGTGTCGATTTGTTTTTTTATTGAGGAAATTAAACTTGGATGGGGTAAGGGGTGTATAAGATGCCCAAGGGAACTGAAATCTTGAGGACAAATTGCGTGAACTATTTACAGCTTCTCCTTTAAGGCACACAGTCTCTGTTGAAGTGCTAGCCAGCACCTTCAGGTGTAGTACCCACATGAACTACTCAAACATTTATTTTTGGAGTAGAGGGATCTGGCTCCTGTTCCTTCAGCTAAGGTGCACAGGCACTAGAAGGGGGATAAGCTGGTTTCCCACCAGAGTGCTCCTTTTTCCCTATCATGCCAGGGGGTGTAGGTGTACTCACTCAGTTCCTCTCCTACACAGCTTGTAGAATGGCTGCTGCTACTAGGGCTATCAGCTTGTTCCTTACTACACAGGTGATCCTCTCTCAGGGGACCAGTGAGGCCTGAGGGTTCCACCTTAGGCTCACAGACAGGCCCCATTCCAGCTATTTTTTTCCTCTCTCTATTTAAGGAGTCCAGCCCCTTGCCAAGCCTCCTGTTGGAAATTGACTGAGATCCCTCAAAGGTGCAGCTTACCACTCTTCAGATCCACCCACTGCTTCCAAGGCCCTCCTCTGAAAAGGGGGAAATCCCAGAGGGGGAAAGCCTCTCAGTCCTGACCAAATTTTGACCCCTCTATCACACCTGAGCTGCTAATCAGCTCTTCTTTAGCCATCAGGGATCTAGCTCCAGCTAGTGTGACTAGGAGGGTGCCACACAAATATTTATCTTATTCCCAGCTACCTTCTGGGTACCTCCCCCTAGGGAATGGTTGAAGTCAGATAAATATTTATAACTTTTGCAGAGGCAATTAACCACCAAACTTTGGGAAAGTTGACAGACCAAAAACTGTATGCTACTCCACTGAGTACAGCACAACCAAAAGCGAAAAGGTAGCCTGACCGTTCAGGGTGATAGAGCGCAGGATACTAGGTACCCTCCCACTTCACTGGCAAGGCACCACTTTGCTTGTGGGGGCTACGCTCCTGCTGATGGCCAATGTAATTAACAGATAATAGCCCCAGCCGATCTGAGTATGTGGTTCCCTCCTCACTCCCCCTGCAAAAGCCAAGCATGAGTGGCCAAACAGTGAAACTGTTACAGAAAGGGTCGACGAAAAAGTGACTGCGCCCCTTTCCTGCTTGGAGAGACTGTGGCTTGGGCAAATGCTGGAGCTGCTGTGGTTAAGAGGTTCTTTCTCCACAACAGTCCGTTCACACTGGCTCATTGAACAGCATAGGGAATGTCTTTTGGAGATTTTTTGGCTCATAGAAACTTGTAAGAAAACACTTCTCTCTCATTAACAGTAGCGATAGGCCAAGCAACACACACTTTGCAGTTAAACCTAAATGAACAGTCGACCACAAACTTAATGCTAGTTTATGAGGTTTGAACGTATAAAATGCAAAAGTGCCCATTTTTAAGGCTTATATAAGTTATTGGCCATAAAAGGGGTATAGGGATTTTTTTTTTTTTTTTTTTAAAGTAAAGGGATCATTTTTCACTGCTTAAAATTAAAAAGCAAAAAAAAAAATTCCTTTAAAGATCATGTTAAGGGGTTCCTCTTAACCACTTGCCCTGCAGAAGCTTTACACACACACCTGCCTTACCAGGCCCATTTTTAGCATTATATGGCACTGCATTACTTTAACTGACAATTATGTCATCATGCACCACTGCACGCAAAATGACATTTACATCCTTTTTTTTCCCCCACAAATAGAGATTCCTGGTAGTGGTATTTGTATGCCCGTGTGTTTTTAATTTTTTGTGCTATAAGCAAAAAAAAAAGAACAATTTTGAGAGAGAGGGGAAAAAAAAAACCACTGAAAATTATATATTTCCCAAATTGGGCCTTGGTGGTGCCCCAAATCAAAAATATTGTTAGGAAGCTAGCATAATCAGGAATAGGAGAATAGGATAGGCAGCCTTCAAGGGATCCCAGATCCCTAACAAATTTAATCAGTTACATCAGCAGCAGGGGATTCATAGCTAAATACAAAAAATGTGCCTCACTCCTAAAAGTAAAAAAAATAAATATGAAATTAAATGAGATAAATAAATTTCATAGCCCACAAAAAAACAATTCATAAATAATCCAAATAAAATATACAATCTCTATTAATAGTGATATGCATTCATTGTGATAAAAAAAAAAAAAAAAACAAAATGCTGTAAAGTGATCAATTTAGAAATCCGTCTCTAGTGATATAAGTGACAAATCCGCAGTGAGAAATTGCAATTCCCAGTGACTTCTGTGTTATTAATATGCACTCACCTCATTTAAAGCCTATTGAAAGGCTTAACCAGCTTTTGTTCACCAATGGGAACTATAAACCATATGTTGCACCATAGCAATAGTGGTGAGTATCTCCCAATTGCACCTCCAACGTAGCTCTCCTCTCCTGCCACTATCCCTGCAGGGATCTCTTGCTCTCTCAATAGATCTCTATCCCCTTCTTGAGATATTCCTCAGTGTAAAAGAAACATGGGCATAGTGCCTTATCCTTAAAATGTAAAAAGACTTTTAATATGTGCCCAATTGCACTCAAATATTGTAAAATACAAGCGCTTTTTTGTATAGAAAATATCCACAGCCAGTATCAGACAGCGTGTTCGCCATCGTCGGGTGATGTCGTAGCCCCTCCCCTACACGTTACACTGCAGGTCACGCAGCTTCATCAGGGAGTTTTATTTTCTAATATTAGTGCAATTGGGCACATAATAAAAGTCTGTTACATTTTTAAGGATAAGGCACTATGTCTGTTTCTTTTACACTGAGGAATATCTCAAGAAGGGGATAGAGATCTATTGCAAGAGATCCCTGCAGGGATAGTGGCAGGAGAGGAGAGCTACGTTGGAGGTGCAATTGGGAGATACTCACCACTCTTGCTATGGTGCAACATATGGTTTATAGTTCCCATTGGTGAACAAAAGCTGGTTAAGCCTTTCAAATGAGTTGAGCGCATATTAAGAACACAGTAAGATGTCACCGGGAATTGCGATTTCTCACTTATATCACTAGAGATGATGGATTTCTAAATTGATCACTTTACAGCATTATTTTTTGTCACAATGAATGCATATCACTATAAATAATAATAGAGATTGTATATTTTATCTGGATTATTTATGAATTGTTTTTTTGTGGGATATGAAATCATTTATTTCATATTTATTTTTGACTTTCACTTTTACCATTAGGAGCACGACACAAATTTTTTGTATTTGTTTATGTTTTATACACATTGAGTATGTGTTTGGTGCTGACGAACCTTGTTTAATTTTAGATCGTGGCTCACAAGTTATTCAAATTACTCTAAAAAGGGGATTGATAGCTGCTGTTGATCCAAGATGGACTCATTTTGAGAAATATCAGCTGGTCAGAGTCTGTGGACAGATGCATTCTTTTATCAGTCACACAACCTCCAGCAGCACTAAATGTCCATTCAGAAAGCACACTAGATGCAGGACATGGTAGTAGCTTGGTGATCTATCCTCAAGATCTAGTAACCCAGTGGATCCTCTGTTGGAAAGGTCTCCAGGTCTACTCTTGCCGATAATCTTACACCATAATGATGCAGACACTACCAATGGGTGATTAAACCTAACAGCCCCTTGTGCTGAGAGCTGTTTAAAGGCATCAGTCAGGTAACCACCTTCTCCACAGCTCTTTGAGCAAACAAAGCCTCAGAAACACGGGGGTCCTGGAAATTGTAACCCAGTGTCTGAAAAGGTGTTACACAAATTTTTACTTAAGGCATTCAAGATGTTTTTATCCTCTGCAAGGGCAGGATGGGTTCTGCCACTTTAGCCTTTTTAATGTGGATCAAGAAGGGTTGCCAACCAGTAATGATCCCTCGAGGTTTTATAGTAGGGGTAGAGATCCCAGATGAGGAGTAAGGAGAAGTCCGCACCTTTTAATGATGTGGGCCTTGCAGGAACTGTTGCCAACAGGCTGCATGGCAGCTCATATGTCTTGTAAAGAGTGTGGTGCTCAAGCAGCTGTTTTAGCTACACTTAATCTACTTCTGACAGACTGCAAAACCAGAACGCTGCGGTCTGCTGCAAGTTTTAAAAAAAAAGTCCAAAGAATTTTTGGAAGTCAGCAGCACCCTGCACCTATGGAGCTCTGTGTTGTGATGCAATAGGGTGGCTGCCCTTACACCTGCCCCTGGAGAACATCCTGCCTAGGTGGAGTTGTGCCCCCCTCCTCTGTTCTCTCAGGCACCCAATCACAGTCAGTGACTGAATCATCCCCTCACTCTTCATCACTGGAGTCAATTTAGCAGTAGGCTGTGGCTGGGAGTAAAAAGACAATCTCTTACCAAACACCCGTACCAGTCATGTGTTCAGCAAAAAACACACAAACATCTGATACTAGAGTCAACCTTACATTCGACTCAAAAACAGCAAGACCATCACTAAGCACAGCTAGACTTCAACAGTCTATGGGTTCACAGCTACAAACCTTATGGGGTATGGAGCATCACAGCGAAAAGCTCTAACAGATCCCATGGTAGGCAAAATCCATAGGTTCAGTTTTTAGTAGGTCAGCATCCAGTTCAGAGGGGCAAACAGCCCCCTGCTGCTCACAGATCTGTGTTCTCTCTCTTTGGAAAGACTACCTCCTCAGAGCTCAGACTAACAGCAGTCTGAGCCACCATCTGGGAATACCTTCCCTGGGATTGGCTATGTCCTGCTTCATATTCAAACTGGTCATTTGAATTCTCCCTCAAAGTTCTAGAAACCCTTAGAGGCAGAGGAAAGCAATCAAACGCTGAGCCTGTGTAGCTCTAAGCAGTCAAGCAGTGTCTGCTCCTCCGATTACAGCAGATGTCAAAAATGTAAAAGTAAAAAAAAAAAAAGTACCTAGTAGCCTTACTAGGAGAAAAGGTCCCATTTTTCTGGTTGGGTGAAAAACAGCTGAACCACCATGTAAGAGACCTATTGGCAAGGATTTTACCCTTGGGAAAAAAGTAATTGGCTCCTCCTTGGGAGAATGAGCTTGGGAGACACTTTTTGTATTCCAAGTGATACTAAGCCTCTCCTGCTGGCGAGTCCAAAAAAAAAACCCACACACGTTCAATAGCAGTTTCTCCCAGCCCCTCCTGCACCAGCTCTTCCTGATTTCATAAGCTTTGCTGGTAACAGTGGGAGCCATTGGCTCAAATCCTGTAAAAACGAAGCGCAGGGGGCAGGGCCCAGCCTCATTCTGTAGCTATGGATGTACACAGCCTGGCTTACAAGAGCATCCTCACACGTGACCCCATAGCAATTTATTCCACAGAGAAGAGAAGCGGAAAGCACAGACAGGAAACCCCAGAAAAGGAGGTGTGGGGTTGCTTTGTTGCAAA
This sequence comes from Staurois parvus, assembly GCA_951230385.1. Classification (NCBI taxonomy): domain Eukaryota; kingdom Metazoa; phylum Chordata; class Amphibia; order Anura; family Ranidae; genus Staurois; species Staurois parvus. Next base: position 16,617 of record CATNWA010002266.1, read on the forward strand.
ATGAAGTGGCCTACCAGTTGCTTCCCTTTTGTTATAAATACCACTAACAGATGGCTAGAATATTTAGTAGTAAGGACATTACACAAATGGATTTATTGCACAAGTGGCAACCTATGATTATACCACTTGAATTAATTGAGCTCCTGAGAGTGACCCATTCTTTTACAAATGTTTGTAGAAGCAGTCTGCATGCCTAGATGCTTGATTGTATACATCTGTGGCCATGGAGGTGATTAGACACCTTAATCCAATGATTTTGGAGGGGGTGTCCCAATATTTTTGGCAATAGTATATATCTGAAAAATGGGGCATCTTGTACCATACAAAAATACACATACTGATACCAATAAAGTAGAAATTTTTTTTAAAAAAATTCCTCAAAAATCTCTTCATAAAAATTTAAATGAATTTGAGCTCTAGGTTATAGGCGGTTGATATCAGCCTTGTCAGCACTCTAGAGCTCCACACCTCCATAATAAAAATTAACTGCAGCGCTGTCCTCAGGGAAGCACTAAAACAAACAGTGTTCTCTGCCATAAAACAATTTATAAAAACAGGGTAAGAACACTAACATGTATCCCCATGTGCATTATATAGTCTGAAGAGGTGAGTGTTTTTGGACTTATTTGTGAATATCAGTGTGCACAGTAGAATCTAAAGCTTATGCAATCTCTTTAATCAGTGCTGTATACCACACACCCCAAACTCCGCAGAGATGTTAAACCTCCAAGTAATAGGTCACCAACTTCAACATCCAGTGCCACACCAAGCTCAGAGATGTTAGACATCCAAGTCATAGAAGTTCAGGAGGCTTTCCTTAACAGACCACCAACCCCACTGGGTTACATTTGGCCACTCACTGAGGGCACAGAACATGAACACATACAGACTTCCTGGATTTGGGAGCAAATCGTGCCTGTCTGAAATCTAGCACTTTCTTAAAGAGGAGTCATGTGTGAAGCAAGAAGAGTTGGAAGCATCATGGCCTTCAGAGTACTAGCCTGAGTACACCAGCAGGGAAAATTGCAAACATTGTGTGATGAAGTTCCTGGAATTGTCCTTCAGCTTTCTCCAGGTGTTACGCCTACACCATAAACTCCCCAAACCCACTGAGACCAAGGAAGAGTCCCATAGGGGACTTGTTGAAGAATAAGACCCAAGTTCATAAGCCACATGGGTCTCTTGCCCTCCACCATTATTTCGAAGACCCCAAGGAGAAGCCATGCATCCTGAAAATGTTGCACAACCCAACTGCCACCCATCAAGTTTAGGCTCTTTAGAAACATCTGAATCACTAATTACTGATGCTCCTGAAGACACATCACTTCTTAACCCAGAAGATAGAACCAAGGGCCTTGCATAAGGGTCTAGTGTGGATTGGGTGTTGGGAGTTCTTGGGAGATAGGCAATTACAGCTGCTCACAGATCCAACCACTGACACCAGTGATCTTTTAACTGTCTGCAAGGGGTTATACTTTCCAGTGAAGACAGGCAACCACACAGTAGCATCAATTGGACAAGCTCTTCAGAACACCAGCCAGTGTTCCCTATGCTCAGGCCATGCTGACTAGCAAGAAACAGAGGGGCAACAACACACCTCAAGATCTCTCAGCATCAGTACTCAAGTCCAAGGACAGAATGGTTGCCTCCTTCCAAGGAATTCTCTCCAGTGGTACCAGGCAGATATTTGGCAGGTCAGCTTACTGAATAACCCAGGGTCACCAATTCACTTCAAACCCTCAGGTCAACCCACCGGAGGCCACATGGCCACAAGTGTCATGCAAGGCAGCCTGCCTTGACCCTGGCTTGGATGCAATCCACACCCAGGAAAGACACTGCAGAATACTACTCTCATCATACAATGGGGGAAGAGAGGGACACCCTCCCCTGCAATTGGCCAGGGCTGTATCTATATTCATGCAGTTCATTTGCCTAGCCCCTACCCAGGTTCTGAAAGGCTCTCAGTTTCCTGAAAGTGGGCAGAACTCAGACAAAACAGCAGAGCAACCCTAACTAATCAATCTCCACACTAAAATTTACCCGACACCCTCTCAGGTTAAGCATAGCTTCGTTTCTCAGTTTACTAAACTATACACATCCACATGTACTAAACTCCTAGTTAGGTGCTAGGAACACATGCGTAATGAAATGCATTTGTTACAGGAACTCTAGTGTTGGTAGACCTGACATTATCCAACAATTTGCATTACAGCCCAGTGATTATTCCAATCATTCCTCTAACAGAAGAGACAACCCCACATTGTGGACTGGCTAGTTGGTGAATTTCAATTCCGGCATGCCTGTGTCCTAGGTGATTGAGGTCTTAAAAGCCATGTCTATACATGGCTTGACCAGTTTAATTGTTGAGAACGAGTGGCCCATCCGGAGCCTTGACCGCTACCATTCTAAACACTTTACAATAGATTACTATTGCAATCCAATTCTTCCCTTCCAACCTCAGTAACTGACACCAGAAACTACCTTTTGACCTATTAGCAAGACATCCATCCCATAGGAAAAACTGGGGATGGGGTTAGAGGAAAGGATGAACCTGAAGAGTCAGTTTTACACCTTGGAACATTTTTTACTATAGGCATTACAGGGTTGTGACATACAGTAGGTGGCAAATAAGACAGTTTTGAGGACTTCTCATCAAGCACCTAAAGACAGATTGGATTTCCTTCTTCCATTAGAAAGTTTGAAAAAGACAGAAAGTGGAACAATCTTTCAGAGTCTGTTTTACATTGTCTTCAGTCAGGTCATCTCCACAGAACTTGGAACTGGATAAGGATATAAAAGCACAATAAAAAAAAAATAAACAAAAAACAACAAACAGTATTAGGACACATAGCGTTCTGCTCTTCATTCTATTTTGTGTACATGCAGTTTTTTTCTCTTTTACAGGACAGGAATATCAAGGGGGGGGGGGGGGGGGGGGGGGTGTTGGCTTTTAAGCACATCCAGAAGAAAACTGGCCACACTGGGATGAAGTGTGCTTCAGGCCCTGATGTGGTCAATTTGAGATAGGAAAGCAGAGGGACTGGTGGGATCACAAAAAAAAAAAAAAAAAAAAGCCTGGGCATTTGCAAGAGCGGCTGGTGACAATTTATGGAGTCGGTCCTGCACACTGTAAAGTGGCACTGTATTGATTACAGCAGTTCCCTTTATTCCACAGTGCAGTTACAGCCCCCTATCAAAGGGCTAATTGCAGTCATGCTGCCAACCCCCCCCCCCCCCTTCCCTCTCATCCCAGTGCCTCCTATATATCCATAAAACCCCTGTACAGCCAGTCTATACAAATGACCTATAACTTGTTCTAACAGCTAGTGTTCACTGGCAGTGGCAGGCTGTCACTCCTTTTATTCAGTCTGGGCCGGCCTCCTGTGGCAACAGCAATGACACCTATCCGGCATCTGAGTCTCTTCTCCCTTCAGTCTCAGGCAGCCCACAGGTCTGCTGACCACTAGCTCCTGCAGCCATACAAGAGGGAACAGACTGAGCAGCCACAGAGAAACAGGAGTGCTGTGGGTTTGAGACAAGGGGCAGCTAAGCTGCCGCATCCGCTTTGTGTTGCGCCCCCACATAATTTACATATGACCCTGGCCCACCTGGTAAATGCCTGGTGTGCCCTATGGCCAGCCTGGACCTGGCAGGCAGCAACACTTACCTGCCTTCAATAAAATGTTATTCATAGCAATGTAAGCCCCTAGATGAGCAGCACCTTTTGGGTGATTAAGAAAGGCTGTGGTCAAGTAGTTTGGACAGTACCACCTACTTTTCTATGGCAAATTGACTGCCATATTGCAACAATAAAGACCCATCTACAAAAATTCCAGAGTGCTTGGACTGCAGAGCCTCTTAGCCCCCGACACAATTTGAGCCCTCTCTGACTATTACACCTGGGCAACTACTCAGCCCCAGTCTAACCATTGGAGTCTAGCTCCCCCTAGCGAACCTAGAAAAGGGGTTATATCTCTTATCTGGTTACACTGCTGACGGTTCTTTAGTGATACCAAGTTTTAGGGTTGTACTTTTATGATATTTGTGGTCTTACAGACACATCAGGCATAGCAAATGTTGCAGTAACATTTACTAGACCCTTGATGGCTTATTGTAAGCTTTATTACACCTGAATTTGGATATCATTGTGGCACTTGCAATCTCAGGATGTACTCAAGTCTACTTTAGTTTAAAATCTGTTGCAAAGAATATATTTGAATACATACATCTCCCCACTTGGTCCATATTGCAGTGTAACAGCTGAGGCACCCAGTTTGTGATGCAGGATGGAGTGGACATTTTTATGCCAGACAAATTCCACTGTCTGGATGGGTTTCACATCTAACTCCACGTCGACAAAAGAGGAGTAGGTTAAACCAGAACGAAGCAGTCCACTGCAAACAAAGCATAGTGTTGTTAATTGGCAATCTTTCTGTTCAGGAAGACAGAACTACAGGTCAAACTTTTTTTTTTTTAGGTTTAGGATTTGTCAAGTTAAAAATTTGTTTTGTTGCATTTGTAAATGAAAATTAGTTTTGTTAGACCAGATTTAAATCTATCCAAAATTCATAGCTGGTTCTATTGTATTTGAAAAGTAGAATGGTTATTTTCGATTCTGACTTTTTTTTTTTTTTTTTTTAATTTGGGAAGACAGCTAGCTATATATTGTATTTTTTGAAATTCCAATTTTGGAAGATAGCTATATTCTAACATTAGCTGTCATGTTTCACACGAATGTCATGTGCCTTTAAGTGTTTCTATATTTTGTTTCTGCTCCTCCCTTTCCTTTGGTTTAGTTAATGCTGTATAGCCCTCCCCTTTCCCAGAAATGCATTGCAGCTCTAGCCTCATGTCATGGAGCAGGAAACATTATGATCTTTTGACCCATCAAATGTTCATTGTTGTAAGATTCTCAGTTTATGGAATAAACTTCACAAGATGTCTTATCGATTGAGTCACTGACTGTGGTATCCAACTGAGGTTGAAGTTATCGCTCTCTCATCACAACTGTAAGTTACAGAGATCACCCTATCAATGCTTAGATTGGAGAGACAGAACAACAGTCTTTGAAGGAAATCAGAAATATGTTTTACATTTCAAATTTGTTTTTTCGCATTTAAACTTAATTACCATTTGTAAAATGGAATTTCAGATACTCTGATCTGAACTCAGATTCAGAATTAAATGAACCGCACATGTATAGTCGCAGTCCTCATGCCAAGGCTCCTCTGTACATTATATTGTGGTCCTAATACTATGAGATTCTCCTAGTTGAAGTACATGTGTGTCTGGAGGGAGCCCACTTCACCTTAAGGGACAGAGCAAGAGCACAGTGGCATCCAGTGTGTCCCCCCCACACAAAATTCAGTGAACAAGCTCAGAGGGCAACCACCCGAATTTAAAAAAAATATAATATATATATATATATATATATATATATATATATATATATATATATATATATATATATAATATATATATATTTTTTTTTTTTTAATACCATCTAATAATTCATTTAAAAAACAGGAAATTTTAGCATACATTTTACATGCCCCAAACTAGCACCATTTACATACAGTTGAGACAGTGATACCTGTAAATTTTAATACAGACTGGAACATCCATCTTTTCCACAGAGAGAACACTGAAAGAGACCCCAGAACAAAGATGCAACCCATTGATAGTGATAGAAATGTTGTACCGCCCGCCAGCCTAGAAACAAGAAATTATGTTAGAGGAATAGCACTCTTGGCACATTATGAAAAAACACACACACACACCAGGAGTCTATTACCAGTTGTTGGCGAGAGCCCAGTCTGCGGTGCAGTGAGATTCCAGCACAAAGACACTGATAAACGCATACATGTGCCTCGCAGCAGATCACACTTCAGTGAAACCACATATAGATACTGTGGAAGGGTTAAAAATCCAAATCCCTAGCAAGTGGCTGGAAATCAGATTTAAACCCCCTCCCCCCATATCCTTCCTGGTGCCCCAAAGCAGTTGCCTAGGCAGCCTTATGCTGTTGCATCTACTTTAAAAAGTGACTGTATAAGCTTACATAGCACAAGTTGAACTTGTTTATCTGCAGTATATGTTCATTGAAAGTCCTGCATTTTTATACAGCTTGTCTAAGCTTTCATAAAGCTAGAGGGGAGAGTTGAAGTTTAGCTCTACAGAACTCAGGGAACAGCCAATTTGAGGAAGGGACATAGCACACCGGGACAGAGCTAAGGCTGTCAACCGCAGGCAGTGTGCTGGAGTCTTTAATGAGTAGATTAGAGAGTATATTGTGATAGGTTGTGTTAACACCCAGACATCTTGATGTGGCAGTTTTAAGCTTCTATGTCCATACATTCTAGTTAGTGATCTACAAACCATGTGAATATATATAGCTAGAGATCTCTCTAGCACCATAGCCAGCATTAATCCTTTTGGCCATCGGGACCCTCTTTCCCAACCATGGAAACAGTTTCCTAGGAGAACTTACTCAGGAAGTTTGAAGGGTCTCCAGTGTTCAGGAAAAATTTCTGGTCAATTGTAGGGTCTTGAAAATGACCAAGCACATATTCATATGCCTTGTACCCCATGAAGGCACAACTTTCTTTTCTGCTGATGGGAACCCAGATCCCTAGGAGGAGGAGAAAAAAAAAAAAAAAAAAAAAAAAAAAAAGGTTCAGGTCAACTGAAGTCTTCAAATAGCAATATCAGATTTGTGGAGTTCCATACTACACCAAGTGGTAAGCCAAGGTGCTCACATTTGTGCTGCAGGGATAAAACCTTCCACACATCTCCCTATGCAAGGGAGAAATCACTTCTGTCCTCACCTCACTAAAATTTACCAGGATAGCAAGACTGACAGGACAGGACTCTTCTGGTTCAAATGTAGTTGTATTCTCATTACTGACAAAAATGGTCACAGAGCAAAATTGTGAATCCCATCTCAACAAGGAGAGAGTTTACTTTTTTTTGAGGCTCTCTGTTAAGGTTTTTATATCAAGACTAACC
>CATNWA010002267.1:0-23427 GCA_951230385.1 Staurois parvus
TCACTCTGAAGTCACATTGAAGTCGCACTGAAGTCACATTGAAGTCACTCTGAAGTCAAATTGAAGTCGCACTGAAGTCGCATTGAAGTCGCACTGAAGTCGCATTGAAGTCACACTGAAGTCACACTGAAAGTCACTCTGAAGTCGCACTGAAGTCACACTGAAGTCGCACTGAAGTCACTCTGAAGTCGCACTGAAGTCGCACTGAAGTCACACTGAAGTCGCACTGAAGTCACACTGAAGTCGCACTGAAGTCGCACTGAAGTCGCACTGAAGTCACTCTGAAGTCGCACTGAAGTCACACTGAAGTCGCATTGAAGTCACACTGAAGTCGCACTGAAGTCACACTGAAGAAGTCGCATTGAAGTCACACTGAAGTCACTCTGAAGTCGCTCTGAAGTTGCTCTGAAGTCGCATTAAAGTCACTCTGAAGTCGCTCTGAAGTCACACTGAAGTCGCATTGAAGTCACACTAAAGTCGCATTGAAGTCACTCTGAAGTCACTCTGAAGTCGCTCTGAAGTCACACTGAAGTCGCATTGAAGTCACACTGAAGTCGCACTGAAGTCACACTGAAGTCGCATTGAAGTCACTCTGAAGTTGCACTGAAGTCACACTGAAGTCGCATTGAAGTCACACTGAAGTCACACTGAAGTCGCATTGAAGTCACTCTGAAGTCACTCTGAAGTCACTCTGAAGTCAAACTGAAGTCGCATTGAAGTCACTCTGAAGTCACATTGAAGTCGCACTGAAGTCACATTGAAGTCACTCTGAAGTCACATTGAAGTCGCACTGAAGTCACATTGAAGTCACTCTGAAGTCAAAATTGAAGTCGCACTGAAGTCGCATTGAAGTCGCACTGAAGTCGCATTGAAGTCACACTGAAGTCACTCTGAAGTCACTCTGAAGTCGCACTGAAGTCACACTGAAGTCGCATTGAAGTCACTCTGAAGTTGCACTGAAGTCACACTGAAGTCGCATTGAAGTCACACTGAAGTCACACTGAAGTCGCATTGAAGTCACTCTGAAGTCGCACTGAAGTCACACTGAAGTCACACTGAAGTCGCATTGAAGTCACACTGAAGTCGCATTGAAGTCACTCTGAAGTCGCTCTGAAGTCGCTCTGAAGTCACACTGAAGTCGCATTGAAGGCACACTGAAGTCACACTGAAGTCACACTGAAGTCGCATTGAAGTCACTCTGAAGTCGCTCTGAAGTCGCTCTGAAGTCACACTGAAGTCGCATTGAAGTCGCACTGAAGTCACACTGAAGTCACTCTGAAGTCGCTCTGAAGTCGCACTGAAGTCGCACTGAAGTCGCACTGAAGTCGCACTGAAGTCACACTGATGTCACTCTGAAGTCGCTCTGAAGTTGCTCTGAAGTCGCATTGAAGTCACACTGATGTCACTCTGAAGTCGCTCTGAAGTTGCTCTGAAGTCGCATTGAAGTCACTCTGAAGTCGCTCTGAAGTCACACTGAAGTCGCATTGAAGTCACACTAAAGTCGCATTGAAGTCACTCTGAAGTCACTCTGAAGTCGCTCTGAAGTCGCATTGAAGTCACACTGAAGTCGCACTGAAGTCGCACTGAAGTCACACTGAAGTCACACTGAAGTCACTCTGAAGTTGCTCTGAAGTCGCACTGAAGTCACATTGAAGTCGCAGCATAGAGGGACTTTGAATCGCACGACTTTGGGGTGGCATTGATGTGCTCCGTGGCTGACCCTCCTGTTCCTGTGAACCCATCACCCCGGCGCTCCTCCTCCACTTTCCTCTCTTCTTGTGTCAGTTTGTTGCCTATGGATACCCCTGTAGACCCTCAAGTTGCCCCTGAACTCCGACCCCAGTCTGTGACACCATCATTGGACGAATCCAACAAAATTTTAACTATGAAAGGAATAGAATAGAGTAAAAAAACAGAACCGAACAGAAAATAAAAAAAAACAGAATAAAATATAAAGGAAGAGAATAGAATAGAACAGAGTCGTCTGAAATTCAATTTTTTTAACTAAACGAATTCCGTTCCAATTGCAACAAACCGAAAGCAGTAATGTATCAAATCGATCCGAAATGAAACAATTGTTACTTGTTCTGCACATGTCTCCTCCAGGGACGAGAGCCCCGCCCCTGAGTTCCCGGCTCCGCCCATCTGCTGCATCCAGTAAGAGGAAGACTCACTATAGTGCTTTGTTGTTGTTTTATTCGATGGCTCAGAATGAGGCAGGAGGAGTGAGACTCTCTCGGTCTTTGCATTGGCCATGGAGGGAGAGCCAAGGACCATACCAGGGAGATGTCAGGGACAGGGGGGAGGACTGAGAACTCATGGGGCCCCCAGGCAATAGGGGATCATGGGGCCCCCCCGGGCAATAGGGGATCATGGGGCCCGTGTCCTCGCCCACACTCGAACCACACCCAAAAAAAGCCTATAAAAGGGTACCAGGAGCAGCTCATGGGGCCCCCTACTGACCCCGGGCCCTCGGGCAGTGCCTGAGTTCCCCAATGGTCAGTCCGCCCCTGGTCAGGAATGGAGTTCCCAGGGGAAGCGGCCCGGCACTCCTCCCCCATAATTGAAATATCCGTTTTAGGTGGAAGCTCATCTCATCTCCGCAGTTATTGGACCAATCAGAAACCCAACCTGGAGAGCAACTGAGAGCCGAGCCTTGCCGGGATGGACTAGGGGCCACCAGGAGTGTGTGGGGGGGGCTCGTCTTCTAATAGGGGCCCCTTCTCTGGATGGCTGTCTTAGAGGGGATGTCCACCACCCAGGGGCGGACTGACCATTTGGGAACTCGGTGCTGCCCGAGGGCCCGGGGTCAGTAGAGGGCCCCATGAGATGCTCCTGGTACCTTTCATAGGCTTTTTTGGGTGTGGTTTGAGTGTGGGCGAGGACACAGGGGCCCCATGATCCCCTATTGTCTGGGGCCCCCATGGGTTGTTAGTCCACCCCTGCTTAGAGGGGATGTCCACCACCTTTGGAGAGATGTCCCCTCATTTCCTGTTTATATCTCCAAGGCAGGAAGTGAAGAGAAATCCACCCAGAGGAGAGTTCTGAGCGGTTCTGTCGTCTGTGTCCCCAAGGGGAGACTTCCCATCACTTCCTGTCCTGGACAACAAAACAGGAAGTGAGAGGAAATCTCCCCAAGCTGAGGGCCATTCCCTTCCCAGATTCTCCTCTCTACTTCTCTTCCAGTTTTTGGATGTCCCATCACTTCCTGTCCCCCTGAAGATGACCTCCGGGGGTGGGGGGGAGGGGCACATCGACCTCCCCTCACTCCATATAAAACAAACAATAAATTGGTTTTAGATACATTTCCTACAAGTATGGAGATCCTGGGTTCTGGTTGTTCTGGATCACTCTGGGTTCTGGTTGTTCTGGATCACTCTGGGTTCTGGTTGTTCTGGATCACTCTGGGTTCTGGTTGTTCTGGATCACTCTGGGTTCTGGTTGTTCTGGATCATTGAAGATCCACTTGAGAGCCAGGCAGCCAGCAGTGCCGGGACATTGATCCCCCCCCCCCCCCCCCAGGACAGGTACCCTTTACTCAGGAATAACGACATCGGGAATTCCAGGAATGTTTCTCACAATCGATTATTCTGGTTAAATATTAAACAGACGCGGCCCGGCGATGGCTCTGCTCCCTCCAAGGTGCGGCCACGGGCGCGGCCTACAGTGGGCGGGACTAACACAGGATCACCGGTACAAAGTGTGTAAACCGTACAATTCAGTAGTAACCAATAAAGCTTTGTGACAAATGTATAAAAATAAATATTTGCATAAAAGATTTAAACTGAGATAAAAACATAAGTCATTGTTTTCCTTCCGAAGAGTTGGACCCTTTCCTGATCGGTGTGCACCACAACGGGGGTCTCAGGCTGGACCCGGTCTGATGGACCACAGCTGGCCAGTTCCTCAAAAATATGTCAGTGCTTTCCTTCCGAAGAGTTGGACCCCCGGCTTTCCTGACCAATGTGCACCACAACGGGGGTCTCAGGCTGGGCCCGGTCTGATGGACCACAGCTGGCCAGCTCCTGAAAAATACGTCAGTGCTTTGAGTTGGATCCAGGCTCTTCCTGACCAATGTGCACCACAACGGGGGTCTCAGGCTGGGCCCGGTCTGATGGACCACAGCTTTCCAGTTCCTCAAAAATACGTCAGTGCTTTCCTTCCGAAGAGTTGGACCCCCGGCTTTCCTGACCAATGTGCACCACAACGGGGGTCTCAGGCTGGGCCCAGTCCAGTAGGCCATAGCTGGCCAGTTCCTCAAAAATATGTCAGTGCTTTGAGTCGGATCCGGGCTCTTCCTGACCAATGTGCACCACAACGGGGGTCTCAGGCTGGGCCCGGTCCAGTAGGCCATAGCTGACCAGTTTGGAAATATAAGTCAGTGCTTTCTTTCAGAAGAGTTGGATTTGGGCATTACTGGCCAATGTGCACCACAACGGGGGTCTCAGGCTCCTCCTGCTCTTGTGGCCTATAGCTGGCCAGTTCTGCAATAGAAGTCATTGTTTTCTTTAAGACGAGTCGAATCCAGCAAGGGTGACCAATGTGCACCACAGTGGGGTCTCAGGCTGGGCCCAGTCTGGTGGCCCATAGCTGGCTGGATGTATGAAATAGGTCGGTGCTTTCTTTCAGAAGAGTGTGAATCAGGCATTCCCTAACCAGTGAGCACCACAACGGGGGTCCCAGACTGCGCCGGGTCTTATGGGCCACAGCTGGCCAGTTCTGCAAGATAAGTCATTATTTTCTTTCAGAAGAGTCGAATCCAGGCTTTCCTGACCAATGTGCACCACAGCAAGGGCGAGGCTGTGACCGATCTAATGGCCCATTTGGGCTTTCCTGACCAATGTTCACCTTATTGCACATTTTCCCTTCTATTGGCTGAACTGGATGGACTTCTGTCTCTTTTCAACCAGACCTGCTGTGCAATAATTGGGGTCTCAAACTGCCTGGTGGCCCATTGCTGGCCAGATCTACAAAATAAGTCAGTGTTTCCTTTCAGAAGAGTTAGAACCAGTTTTTTTTTTTTTACCAACATGCATCACAATGGTGGTCTTGGGCCATGACCGGTCTGGTGGACCATGGATGGCCAGTTCCTTATTAAGAAGAGTCGGATCTGGGCTTTCCCGACCAATGTGCACCGCAATGGGGGTCTCAGACTGTGCCCAGGCTGGTGGCCCATAGCTGGCTGGAGGTACAAAATAAGTCTTTCAGAAGAGTTGGAACCATTTTTTTTTTACCAATGTGCACCACAACGGTGGTCTCAGGCCATGTCCAGTGTGGTGGGGCCATAGCTGGCCGGTTCTGTTGGGTTTATAGAGTTTGTCTAGGTGAGGTCTACACTCTCATATTCACAATGATCCGAGTCCTCCAGCTCAATGCCGGGCACTAAGCTGTAATAGTCCGTAGACTGATTGAGGTAAAGCTTCTCTCGGTCTGTTGAGTCCTTCATGACCTCCGTTACGCTCACAGTGTCCACCTCTAACTCATCAGCCCTCAAGTCCACCTCTTCTTCCTCCTCTTCCACTGCCAAGGTCAGACCCGGGCCTTCCTGGCAAACCTGTCCTTCGCCCTTCACTAAAGAGTCTGCAGAGGTTCCCAGTTTGATTTCCACCTCCTCATAGAGGTCGCGGCTACTCCCAAGGAGAGCGGCAGAAGGTTTCAGTAGAATGGGGTCCTTGAACTGACCGGGTTCTGCTTCCCGCCGGTTCTTCTGGAAGTTTTGTTGCGGTTCATAGTGGTGATACTCCCCCCCCACATTTCCAGCGCCATTGCGGTCTACGGTGACCAGACTGCACTCTCGCCCCGCGTTGGTGTAATTCCCTTTATGTCTGCGGCAGCAGCAATACCAGCAGATGAAGAGGAGAAGTGCCACCAGCGGGATGCAGATGAGGGCTATGGTCAAACTGTGGGACCTGCAAAGTCTCCCCCTTTCCACCTCCACAATGTGTAAGCCGCTGACCTCATTGGGCGCAGAGCAGATCACCTCCTCCAGCAATGACCGTGTGTGGTTGTCCTGGAGTTTGGGCTCCAGCTGGTTGTAGAGGACACATGTGCAGTCCAGGCTGTTGTTCAGAAAGCCGAGTCTGGTGAGGGAAGGTTTGAGGAGACCAGCGGGAAGGGAATCCAAGTCATTGGAGTTCAGGTGGATCTCCTCAATCTGGTCCGAGACCTTCAGGAAGTCAGCAGGAAGCCTTCGTAGTTTGTTGTGCTGAAGATGGAGGACCTTCAGGTGGGGAGCGTTGCTCAGGAACCCGTCAGGGAGGTCCTTCAGGTGGTTGTTATTCAGGTACAGATGCTCAATGTTTGTGCGGTTCCTCCCCTGCACGGCGTCCGTGATTTCCAGGATTCCAGAGCTGGAGAGGTCCAGGACCCTCAGACTGGCCAGTGAGGTGAATATATTCCATTCCAGGGTGTCAACGCTGAGACTGAGCTTCACACAGCAGTGGTCAGACATGAGCAGCGACCAATCGTAATCCGTCTGCAGGACAACGCATTTACAGGGGTCCTCCGCTGTGCCGCCCATCAGCACCCCGAACATCAGAAATAACAACGATCTATGTCCGGCCCGGAGAAGACCTGAAATACAAACATCATTATAGGCAGACCCTTACACATACCCACTCCTACAAAGTTACAATGTACAGTCTGATCACTAGGGGAGGAGACTGAGGAAATGACTCCTCCTCCTTCTACAAAGTTACAATGTACAGTCTAATCACTGGGGGAGGAGACTGAGGAAATGACTCCTCCTCCTTCTACAAAGTTACAATGTACAGTCTGATCACTGGGGGAGGAGACTGAGGAAATGACTCCTCCTCCTTCTACAAAGTTACAATGTACAGTCTGATCACTAGGGGAGGAGACTGAGGAAATGACTCCTCCTCCTTCTACAAAGTTACAATGTACAGTCTGATCACTGGGGGAGGAGACTGAGGAAATGACTCCTCCTCCTTCTACAAAGTTACAATGTACAGTCTGATCACTGGGGGGAGGAGACTGAGGAAATGACTCCTCCTCCTTCTACAAAGTTACAATGTACAGTCTGATCACTGGGGGAGGAGACTGAGGAAATGACTCCTCCTCCTTCTACAAAGTTACAATGTACAGTCTGATCACTGGGGGAGGGGAGACTGAGGAAATTACTCCTCCTCCTACAAAGTTACAATGTACAGTCTGATCCCTGGGGGAGGAGACTGAGGAAATGACTCCTCCTCCTTCTACAAAGTTACAATGTACAGTCTGATCACTGGGGGAGGGGAGACTGAGGAAATGACTCCTCCTCCTTCTACAAAGTTACAATGTACAGTCTGATCCCTGGGGGAGGAGACTGAGGAAATGACTCCTCCTCCTTCTACAAAGTTACAATGTACAGTCTGATCACTGGGGGAGGAGACTGAGGAAATGACTCCTCCTCCTTCCACAAAGTTAAAATGTACAGTCTGATCCCTGGGGGAGGAGACTGAGGAAATGACTCCTCCTCCTTCCACAAAGTTAAAATGTACAGTCTGATCCCGGGGGAGGAGACTGAGGAAATGACTCCTCCTTCTTCTACAAAGTTACAATGTACAGTCTGATCACTGGGGGAGGAGACTGAGGAAATGACTCCTCCTCCTTCTACAAAGTTACAATATACAGTCTGATCCCTGGGGGAGGAGACTGAGGAAATGACTCCTCCTCATTCTACAAAGTTACAATGTACAGTCTGATCACTGGGGGAGGGGAGACTGAGGAAATGACTCCTCCTCCTTCTACAAAGTTACAATGTACAGTCTGATCACTGGGGGAGGAGACTGAGGAAATGACTCCTCCTCCTTCTACAAAGTTACAATGTACAGTCTGATCCCTGGGGAGGAGGAGACTGAGGAAATGACTCCTCCTCCTTCTACAAAGTTACAATGTACAGTCTGATCACTGGGGGGGAGGGGGGGACTGAGGCAATTCTCCCTCCTGCCTGCAGCAGACTGATGACACCATCAAGGACGGCTTCTGAAAGGTGGCTCTACGCTGAATAATGATCCTATTGCTGTACATTGTGACCTATCAGAGGATTATGGGAAGAGATGTCATCAGGGATCCTCCCACATCCTCGCCACCATCAGTCCCACCCCACAAGCCAAAGTCCTGGGAGTCACTCTAGACTCCAATCTGTCCTTCCAGCCCCATGTCCAATCATTGGCAAACTCATGCAGGCTCCACCTCCGCAACATCTCCAAACTCCGCCCATTCCTAACCCCAGACACTACTAAACTACTCGTTCACTCCCTCATCATATCACATCTGGACTACTGCAACTCCCTCCTCACCGGCCTCCCTCATCACCGGCCTCATCACAGACTATCCCCGCTTCAGTCTATCCTGAACTCAGCGGCCAGACTCATCCACCTTACCAACCGCTCCGCTTCCACCACCCTCCTCTGCCAATCCCTCCACTGACCTCCACTCAGTGTCCTCCACCCCTCTCTGCCAATCCCTCCACTGACCTCCACTCAGTGTCCTCCATCCCTCTCTGCCAATCCCTCCACTGGCCTCCACCCCCCTCTGCCAATCCCTCCACCTACCTCCATTCAGTGTCCTCCACCCCCCTCTGTCATTCCCTCCACTGACCTCCACTCAGTGTCCTCCACCCCTCTCTGCCAATCCCTCCACTGGCTCCCGATTGCCCAACGCATAAAATTCAAACTCCTAACACTGACATACAAAGCCATTCATAACTCCGCCCCAAACTACCTCACCGACCTGATACCCAAATATAACCCAACCCGTAATCTTCACTCCTCACAGGACCTCCTACTCTCTAGCTCCCTGGTCTCCTCCTCCCACGCCCGTCTGCAGGACTTCTCCAGGACTTCCCCCATCCTCTGGAACTCCCTACCCCAATCCATCAGACTGTCACCTACCCTCCTCACCTTTAGGTGCACCCTGAAAACCCATCTCTTCAGGGAAGCCTACCCCATCCTCACTTAACAACCGATCTCCTCCACTCCTCCCACCACTCCATCCCCCACAGCCACTTCTTCCTGAACCACTATCCCCTCCCTCCTAGATTGTAAGCTCCCGGTATCAGCCCCTCCCTCCTAGATTGTAAGCTCCCAGGATCAGCCCCTCCCTCCTAGATTGTAAGCTCCCAGGATCAGCCCCTCCCTCCTAGATTGTAAACTCCCGGTATCAGCCCCTCCCTCCTAGATTGTAAGCTCCCAGGATCAGCCCCTCCCTCCTAGATTGTAAGCTCCCAGGATCAGCCCCTCCCTCCTAGATTGTAAACTCCCAGGATCAGGGCCCTCCCTCCTAGATTGTAAACTCCCAGGATCAGCCCCTCCCTCCTAGATTGTAAACTCCCAGGATCAGCCCCTCCCTCCTAGATTGTAAACTCCCAGGATCAGGCCCCTCCCTCTTAGATTGTAAACTCCCAGGATCAGCCCCCCCTCCCTCCTAGATTGTAAACTCCCAGGATCAGGCCCCTTCCTCTTAGATTGTAAACTCCCAGGATCAGCCCCTCCCTCCTAGATTGTAAGATCCCAGGATCAGGCCCCTCCCTCTTAGATTGTAAGCTCCCAGGATCAGGGCCCTCCCTCCTAGATTGTAAACTCCCAGGATCAGGGCCCTCCTCTTAGATTGTAAACTCCCAGGATCAACCCTCCCTCCTAGATTGTAAGCTCCCAGGATCAGGGCCCTCCCTCCTAGATTGTAAGCTCCCAGGATCAGGGCCCTCCCTCCTAGATTGTAAACTCCCAGGATCAGCCCCTCCCTCCTAGATTGTAAGCTCCCAGGATCAGGGCCCTCCCTCCTAGATTGTAAGCTCCCAGGATCAGGCCCTCCCTCCTAGATTGTAAACTCCCAGGATCAGGCCCTCCCTCTTAGAGATTGTAAGCTCCCAGGATCAGCCCCTCCCTCTTAGATTGTCAGCTCCCGGGATCAGGCCCTCCCTCTTAGATTGTAAGCTCCCAGGATCAGCCCCTCCCTCTTAGATTGTAAACTCCCGGGATCAGCCCCTCCCTCTTAGATTGTCAGCTCCCCGGGATCAGCCCCTCCCTCTTAGATTGTAAGCTCCCGGGATCAGCCCCTCCCTCCTAGATTGTAAACTCCCGGGATCAGGGCCCTCCCTCCTAGATTGTAAGCTCCCGGGATCAGCCCCTCCCTCCTAGATTGTAAACTCCCGGGATCAGCCCCTCCCTCCTAGATTGTAAACTCCCAGGATCAGCCCCTCCCTCCTAGATTGTAAGCTCCCGGGATCAGCCCCTCCCTCCTAGATTGTAAACTCCCAGGATCAGCCCCTCCCTCTTAGATTGTCAGCTCCCAGGATCAGGGCCCTCCAGCTTAGATTGTAAGCTCCCAGGATCAGCCCCTCCCTCTTAGATTGAAGCTCCCAGGATCAGGGCCCTCCAGCTTAGATTGTAAACTCCCGGGATCAGCCCCTCCCTCCTAGATTGTAAACTCCCGGGATCAGCCCCTCCCTCCTCCTAGATTGTAAGCTCCCAGGATCAGGCCCTCCCTCCTAGATTGTAAACTCCCGGGATCAGCCCCTCCCTCCTATATTGTAAGCTCCCGGGATCAGCCCCTCCCTCCTAGATTGTAAACTCCCAGGATCAGGGCCCTCCCTCCTAGATTGTAAACTCCCAGGATCAGGGCCCTCCCTCCTAGATTGTAAACTCCCAGGATCAGGGCCCTCCCTCCTAGATTGTAAGCTCCCAGGATCAGGCCCTCCCTCTTAGATTGTAAGCTCCCAGGATCAGGCCCCTCCCTCTTAGATTGTAAACTCCCAGGATCAGGCCCTCCCTCCTAGATTGTAAACTCCCGGGATCAGCCCCTCCCTCCTAGATTGTAAACTCCCAGGATCAGCCCCTCCCTCCTAGATTGTAAACTCCCGGGATCAGCCCCTCCCTCTTAGATTGTAAACTCCCAGGATCAGCCCCTCCCTCCTAGATTGTAAGCTCCCAGGATCAGCCCCTCCCTCCTAGATTGTAAGCTCCCAGGATCAGGGCCCTCCCTCCTAGATTGTAAACTCCCAGGATCAGGGCCCTCCCTCCTAGATTGTAAACTCCCAGGATCAGGCCCTCCCTCTTAGATTGTAAACTCCCAGGATCAGGGCCCTCCCTCCTAGATTGTAAACTCCCAGGATCAGCCCCTCCCTCCTAGATTGTAAACTCCCAGGATCAGCCCCTCCCTCCTAGATTGTAAACTCCCAGGATCAGGGCCCTCCCTCCTAGATTGTAAACTCCCAGGATCAGCCCCTCCCTCCTAGATTGTAAGCTCCCAGGATCAGGGCCCTCGCCCCCCTCATGTATTGTATTGTTCCTGTATTGTCTCATGTTCTGTCCCCACTATAATGTACAGCGCTGAGCAAACCTTCTGCCGCCATATAAATCCTGTATAATAATAATAATGTCCCCTCCAGCAGGTCGGTGTTCTGGCCGCACAGAGCGGAGTTTCCCATAACAGGGAATGGAGTCATGCCGGATCCGGGACTCATCCTCGGGGTGATCAGGTCTGATTGGTGATGACATTTAGCCAATCCTGAAACAATGGATGACTTTGTCTCTTATTGGTCACAATTCAGCAGCTTCAGTGCAGTCCATATAGAAGGGCGGAGTCATAGTGAAGCTCAGAATCCCCCCCTCCCCCCATCTCCCTATTCCTCTATATAGATCCTATCACTAGAGGGGTCACCGGCAGGAGGAAGGAGGTCCTGATTCCTCTATATAGATCCTATCACTAGAGGGGTCACCGGCAGGAGGAAGGAGGTCCCGATTCCTCTATATAGATCCTATCACTAGAGGGGTCACCGGCAGGAGGAAGGAGGTCCCGATTCCTCTATATAGATCCTATCACTAGAGGGGTCACCGGCAGGAGGAAGGAGGTCCTGATTCCTCTATATAGATCCTGTCACTAGAGGGGTCACCGGCAGGAGGAAGGAGGTCCTGATTCCTCTATATAGATCTATCACTAGAGGGGTCACCGGCAGGAGGAAGGAGGTCCCGATTCCTCTATATAGATCTATCACTAGAGGGGTCCCCGGCAGGAGGAAGGAGGTCCTGATTCCTCTATATAGATCTTTATATCACTAGAGGGGTCCCCGGAAGGAGGTCCTGATTCCTCTATATAGATCCTATCACTGGAAGGGTCACCGGCAGGAGGAAGGAGGTCCTGATTCCTCTATATAGATCCTATCACTAGAGGGGTCACCGGCAGGAGGAAGGAGGTCCTGATTCCTCTATATAGATCTTTATATCACTAGAGGGGTCACCGGCAGGAGGAAGGAGGTCCCGATTCCTCTATATAGATCTATCACTAGAGGGGTCACCGGCGGGAGGAAGGTGGTCCAATTTTGAATCTAAGAACATGGGGACATGACCTTAAACTAGCAGGAGGAAAATCTGACCTTAGAAAGTATTATAGTCCAGAAAGGGTAGTTGATGGTTGGAATAGACCTCCAGCAGAGGTAGGTTGTCAGTCTACAGTAAGTTGATATATTTTGGGACAAATAGAAAAAGAATGAAATAAAAGAGGCAGACAAGTTGGACCGCTTGGTCTTCTTCTGCCGCCATTCTATGATCTATGATCCCTGGGCACAGATAACTCACCAGACATGGCTGGATTGGGGTGGAATGTGAAGACCATGAATGATTCCGGTGGCTAGTTACATTTCCAGGGGCATCTTCCATCCATCTGTGGCCCTCTCATGTCTCCTAGAAGATAAACATAAACAGGAACCTGTAAGAAATTCCACCTGTAGCTCCATCATCTCATCACATCCATCCAAACTGAGGACCTAAATGATCTTTACCAGAGCAGAAGTAGGGGCATCAGCCAACCGAAGCGTATGGTGGAGGAGACCCCAGTATGTTGTTACCCCTAACCGTCCCTCCGAGGTCCCTGGTTCCCTCTACACCGGCCCTGAAACGGATTCCTCACCCTATGGTGGAGGAGACCCCAGTATGCCAATACCCCTAACCGTCCTCCGAGGTCCCTGGTTCCCTCTACACCGGCCCTAAAACGGATTCCTCACCTTATGGTGGAGGAGACCCTAGTATGCCGTTACCCCAAACCGTCCTCTGAGGTTTCTGGTTCCCTCTACACCGGCCCTGAAACGTATTCCTCACCCTCAGTACAATGATATCCTCACAGGCCGGGTGTGATATTACCCGTAAACACAACTGTCGCCTGGAGGACTCAACGGTTCATTGGAGCATCGCCTGTCTGATTAACCCTTTGCTGTTGGGGTTCCTCCTGCGACTCACCTGAGTTCTCTGCCGTCTCATTGGACGCCTTGTTCCTGACATGTATCAGACGAGGGAATTCTCCAAGTCCACCGCTGGGAAATGTGAGAAGATAGTGATGGATGGTGCTGAACGGATTCCTCACCCTATGGTGGAGGAGACCCCTGTATGCCGTTACCCCTAACCGTCCTCCTAGGTCCCTGGTTCCCCCTACACCGGCCCTGAAACGGATTCCTCACCCTATGGTGGAGGAGACCCCGGTATGCCGTTACCCCTAACCGTCCTCCGAGGTCCCTGGTTCCCTCTACACCGGCCCTGAAACGGATTCCTCACCCTATGGTGGAGGAGACCCTAGTAAGCCGTTACCCCTAACCGTCCTCCGAGGTCTCTGGTTCCCTCTACACCGGCCCTGAAACGGATTGCTCACCCTATGGTGGAGGAGACCTTAGTATGCCGTTACCCCTAACCGTCCCCCGAGGTATCTGGTTCCCTCTACACCGGCCCTGAAACGGATTCCTCACCCTATGGTGGAGGAGACCCTAGTATGCCGTTACCCCTAACCGTCCTCCAAGGTATCTGGTTCCCTCTACACCGGCCCTGAAACAGATTCCTCACCCTATGGTGGAGGAGACCTTAGTATGCCGTTACCCCTAACCGTCCTCCGAGGTATCTGGTTCCCTCTACACCGGCCCTGAAACGGATTCCTCACCCTATGGTGGAGGAGACCCTAGTATGCCGTTACCCCTAACCATCCTCCAAGGTATCTGGTTCCCTCTACACCGGCCCTGAAACAGATTCCTCACCCTATGGTGGAGGAGACTCTGGTATGCCGTTACCCCTAACCGTCCTCCAAGGTCCCTGGTTCCCTCTACATCGGCCCTGAAACGGATTCCTCACCCTATGGTGGAGGAGACCCTAGTATGCCGTTACCCCTAACCGTCCTCCAAGGTCCCTGGTTCCCTCTACATCGGCCCTGAAACGGATTCCTCACCCTATGGTGGAGGAGACCCTAGTATGCCGTTACCCCTAACCGTCCTCCAAGGTCCCTGGTTCCCTCTACATCGGCCCTGAAACGGATTCCTCACCCTATGGTGGAGGAGACCCTAGTATGCCGTTACCCCTAACCGTCCTCCAAGGTCCCTGGTTCCCTCTACATCGGCCCTGAAACGGATTCCTCACCCTATGGTGGAGGAGACCCTAGTATGCCGTTACCCCTAACCGTCCTCCAAGGTCCCTGGTTCCCTCTACATCGGCCCTGAAACGGATTCCTCACCCTATGGTGGAGGAGACCCTAGTATGCCATTACCCCTAACCGTCCTCCGAGGTATCTGGTTCCCTCTACACCGGCCCTGAAATGGATTCCTCACCCTATGGTGGAGGAGACCCTAGTATGCTGTTACCTCTAACCGTCCTCCAAGGTCCCTGGTTCCCTCTACACCGGCCCTGAAATGGATTCCTCACCCTCAGTACATGGATGTATATTACCCGTAAACACAACTGTCGCCTGGAGGACTCAACGGTTCATTGGAGCATCGCTTGTCTTATTAACTCTTTGCTGTTGGGGTTCCTCCTGCGACTCACCTGAGTTCTCTGCCGTCTCATTGGACGCCTTGTTCCTGCCGTGTATCAGACGAGGGAATTCTCCAAGTCCACCGGTGGGAAATGTGAGAAGATAGTGATGGATGGCGCTGAACACAAGCCAATCTCTATGGAGACGTTACACAGAGCCTCGGCCCCGGGGCATCATGGTTACCTGGGAAAGCTTCAGGTTACTGTGGATGGCAGGTTCCCCTGCAGAATACTGAATGGGCGGGGCTATGGGAAAGGTTTGTTTGGGGCGGAGTACGGACAAGTGATCTCAGTCTTCCCGAATCTGATACAAAGTAACTCCCAGAAAACATAATATTCCTCCGGGTGACACCAACGTCCTCCTTCCAGGCGGTGACACCAGAGCATTTACCCGAGGATCACACGCTGACTTCAGTGCATCTTCCAGTTTGCAGAATCGCTCTACAATCCCTTTTACATGGTTTCCTAGCAGGGGAGGACTGACAACTCATGGGGCCCCCGGGCAATAGGGGATCATGGGGCCCCTGTGTCCTCACCCACACCCAAAAAAAGCCTATGAAAAGTACCAGGAGCATTTCATGGGGCCCCCTACTGACCCTGGGCCCTCGGGCAGTGCCTGAGTACCTGAATGGTCAGTCAGTCCGCCCGTTTCCTAGGAATCTGTGCGTTTTCAGACGCTGTGTTTTCTGGAAAAGGAACAGGGACTATTCCCGTGCAGCAGACTGCGCGTTTTAATAGATTTCAATGGAGCCGCACCAGAAGGGCAAGTGGTGCGTTTTTTATACATTTTGCTTTTTTATTTTTTTGCTGATAGGAAAGTATGACAGTTCTGCTCCTGTAGTCACATAGTTAGTCTGGCTGAAAAAAGACAAAAGTCCATCCGTGTAGTGCGTCTTTGTTGCGTCTTTGCACTCTCTGGCACTCAAGCAGCATCAAAATCACATCAAAGTCGGACGACACGGATGGACTTTTGTCTTTTTTCAGCCAGACTAACTATGTGACTACAGGAGCAGAACTGTCATACTTTCCTATTCGCCAAAAAAAAAAGCAAAACGCAGCAAAAACGCACCAGAAAAACGCATCAACCGCAGCCCGCATAGATGTGAACCTGGCCTTAAGGACAACCCAGCAACACCAAAGGGGACCTGAAATAGAATACAAAACCCCCCAAAATCCCCGAGAAATGAAAACTGTATGAAGAAACAACGATTTTTATAAATCACGACGCCATATAAATGAGCCCCCCCCCCCCCCCCCCCCCAGGTATATCCCGACGGGTATAAATAATTAAAACATACATTTCCCCTTTTCCCAAAAAAATATTCCCTGTATGCAGTGGCGTCCTGAGGCAGGTGCGGGGGGTGCGGCCGGGTGACACCTACTGCACGGGGTGACACCGAACCCGCTCCACGAAGAGGTAAGTTGTAAAGAAAGCCGACGCTCCCCGCAGGATGGATCAGATCTGCGGATCGGGGCCCACAGTGGATCAGAGTCCGATCCATTATGCTCAATCCGCAGATCCGATCCATCCTGCGGGGATCGTCGGAAGGGGTGTCACTGTTACCGCACCGGGTGAACCAACCCCAGGGACGCCTCTGCCTGTGTGAGATTATTATTCTTTGGGGACCTCTAAGGCCTCATTCACATCCATCCATATTGCGGACAGAATTGCGCCATGTTGCCGTGCGTCTGTAGCGCCCCCTCTAGACAGTCAGGGGGAGATAGTTGCTAATTGTTAGTTGGAAAGGCTGAGCAGCAGCCTGGGAGTAGTCAGCTGGGTCATATCAGGGCTGAGAGGCTCTTCAGACCAGTTCCTTAATAGCTCCCCCTGCTCTAGAATCTTGGAGAAGATTCTAGAAGTAGTGGGCGGTGGTGAGGAGGGGCTGATCTGCGTGCTTAGGGGATCCTGACCAATCCCCAGGCAGAAAGCTTGGCATGGGGTCAGGACAGCCCTTAAGTATGACTGAGCCTGCTCAGCAGCAGGAGAGTTCAGGTGGAAGATGTGGAAGAAGAAGAGATGCAGGGAGGGGGCCCGGTGGGAAAGGGGCCTATCTACAGGCTGGGACTTGGACAGGAGGATTGCTCAGCCTCTCCTATCCCTGGAGGGAGGACTACCTGTGGAGCCAAGAAAGGAGCCAGCCCAGCAGAAGGCCTGAAGGCAACCACCAGGGGTGGACTGACCATTCGAGGGCCCGAGGTCAGTAGGGGGCCCCATGAAATGCCCCTGGTACCTTTTATAGGCTTTTTTGGGTGTGCTTTGAGTGTGGGCAAGGACACAGGGGCCCCATGATCTCCTATTGCCCCATGAGTTGTCAGTCCGCTCCTGGCAACCACCTACCTACACCAGCTCACGGGGAACCTGATTCGTTCCTTGCCCGGGACTGGTCATTATAAAGTGGCCGGCATTGGATCCTCTTGTCCAGGGAGTCCTCCAGACAGCTGGAGAGAAGAGGACTATCTGGGGTCTGGGGTGGTGCACCAGGAGAGGTTGGAGGGCTTCCAGAAGAGACTTGTCCACAGTCGCCAGGTAGTTGTCCTCAGTCTGCAGTTCTGTTGGTCCTCCCAGACACCCCTCACCCCCCATCCTAGTTCAGATCCCCTAATAAACCTGAACCCCCCTCCCCCCCCCAAGCTCAAGGACCGTCTCTGGAAGGCAAGCCTGTGAGAAATGCCTGGCTGTGTAGGACTATAGGGGGACCCAGATCTTCAGCGACTCCTAAGGGGCGGTGCTAAACGTCTTTGCGTTGTGCTCATTGGTCAGACCATTTCAATGGACTTCCCTACGCACGGCAAGCCTGGTGAAGTAGCTCATGTGACCCATTCAAGCCAATGGAGCCACAACCATGCCATGCAGCGCCGCGGTGCCGTGTGGCCTCCTCACTGCCTGTCCTCTGAAAAGCGATCCGACCACATATTGCTTTCAGGGGCACGGCAATCCTTTCCCATGTGTAGACCGAGGCGAGCCCTGGAGGACGTCGTATACATAGTCCAGGTATTATAATACGCCAACCAGGGGCGGACTGACCATTCAAGCACTCGGGCACTGCCCGAGGGCCTGGGGTCAGTAGGGGGCCCTATGATCCCTTATTGCCTGGGGGCCCCATGAGATGTCAGTCCACCCCTGACGCCAACTGATACAAAGTCCAATCCGGGGGTTCATGAGGGAGATGGAAGGCATCAAACAGAAGAAAAGGAAGCAGAATTGAAGGCACATTTTGGGGGGAGTAAAGGAGGGTGATACCCCCCACCAGACGTTCCATCGGGGAGATTTCCCTTCACTTCCTGTCCCATCGCCAAACAGGAAGTGAGGGGAAATCCCTCCAAAGTAAGGGAATCCCTGGCTGTCACCAGAACTAGTGTCCCCATTGGAAGATTTCACTTCCTGTCCCATAGCCACAGCAGGAAATGAGGGGAAATCCCTCCAAAGTGAGAGGAACTCTCTGATTGTCTCCAGAATTGGTGTCCCCAGTCAAAGATTTTCCTTCACTTCCTGTCACATACCCACATCAGAAAGTGAGAGGAAATCCTTCCAAAGTGAGGAAATCCATGGTTGTCTCCAGAACTGGTGTCCCTGTACAAATATTTTCCTTCACTTCCTGTCCCATAGCCACAACATGAAAGGAGGAAATCCTTCTAAAGTGAGAGGAAGTCTCTGGGTGTCCCCATTGGAAGATTTTTCTTTACTTCCTGTCCCATAGCCACATCACAAAGTGGGAGGTAATCCCTGTTTGTCACTGGAAGTAGTGTCCCCAATGGAAGATTTTCTTTCATTTCCTGTGCCGTATACACCAGGAAGTGAGGGAATCCCCGATTGTCACAAGAACTAGTGTCCCCATTGCAATATTTCCCTTCACTTCCTGTCCCATAGCCACAAAAGGAAGTGAGAAAGCGAGGCAACCTGTCACCAGAACCAGTGTCCCCATTGGAAGGTTTCCGCTCTCTTCCTGTTCTGGTGACAACCCAAAATGCGAGATTTTCTTTCACTCTCAGGACAAGTAGAGAGGATGAATCTCCCTAACGGGGACACAGACAGCAATAAAAACCTGGCAGGGGGGGTCTCTTCCCAACAATGACAAGGGGGGGTCTCCCCCCAACACTGACAAGGGGGGTCTCACCGCTCACCCTCCATCCAACACTGACAGGGGGTCTCCCCCCTCCCCAACACTGAAAATAAAGTTTTGTTTGTAGTAACTTTAATAACACCAAGAAACCAACAACAACCAACAACTGAATAAAAATAGTTGGTCTGCTCCTATCACCGCTGAGCACCTTCCGAGTCCTCCCAAACCCCCCCTCCCTATCCTTCTCCTCCTTCGAGGCCCACTGCGTCCGACTATTCTCCCCAACCCCCCTGAAGATTGCTGTGATATACCGGCCTCCTGGATCCATACCCGCTTCCTGGAAGACTTCTCCTCCTGGCTACCCTTCTTCCTCTCCTCTGAGCTACCCACTATCATCCTTGGGGATTTCAAACATCCCTGTCAACCTCGACAACCCGGACACAGCCCGTCTCCTCCACTTAACCTCCTCCTTTGCACTTGCACAGTGCATACAATCCACCACCCACTCCGACGGTAATATCCTTGATCTTGTCTTCTCCAACCGCTGCGCTCCCCACAACCTCACTAACACCCCCTTCCCTCTCTCTGACCACAACCTGATCACCTTCTCTATCTCCTCATCCTCCAACGCCAACCCCTCCAAATGTCACACTACTACCAGCCGTAACCTCCGCAACCTTAACCCTGCCTCCCTCCACTCCGCAGTTGATCAACTCCATGACAGCATCCTCCCCCTGTCCTGCCCCGACTTGGCTATGACCGCCTACAACAATGCGCTGTCAACAGCCCTTGACTCACTAGCGCCTTTAACCACACGCAACATCAGACCCCGACCGCTCCAGCCCTGGCAGACTGATCACACCAAAACCCTCAAACGACACAGTCGTGCCCTGGAGCGACTATGGCGCAAAACCAAATCCCAACAAGCCTTCACCCGATACAAATCTGCCTTCCACACCTACACCTCCTTCCTCCATACTGCCAAACAAGCCTACTTCCTGACCCTCATCAAGGCCCTCTCCTCCAATCCTCGCCGACTCTTCTCCACCTTCAACTCTCTACTCTCGCCACCCCCACCTCCACCCAGCACCTCACTCACTGCCCTTGAGATTGCCAATCACTTCAAAAACAAGATTGACACAATTCGCAAGGACATTGCCGCAACTCACACGCCTTCTCAAACCCGTCCCCTCTCACACAGCTACCCCCTCATCCCCCCCCCCCCTCGACATAACCCACAGGGACTTCGTCGCTGCTCAAACTCCCTCCAACCCCCTTCCCCCTCACTCAGCTACCCCCTCTACACCCCTCTCCCACGGCCCCACCATTGCTCTGACCTCCTCTCCCACCCCACCCTACATTCCTCATACTGAAGCTCCCCCAACACTCCGCACCTTTGACCTTACTACCATCGAAGAAGTCTCCAAGATCCTCTCTGATGCCCGCCTCACCACCTGCCCCCCTTGACCCTATCCCCACACAACTCCTACAACCTCCCTCCCCCTCCATCCTACGCTCCCTCACCCACATCTTCAATCTCTCCCTCTCCTCCGGCACTTTCCCTTCCCCTCTGAAACATGCACACATCACCCCCATACTTAAAAAGCCCTCCCTGGACCCCAATGACCCGAACAACCTCAGACCCATCTCCCTGCTCCCATTTACATCTAAACTCCTCGAGCGCCTAGTCTACGCCCGCCTATGCTCTCACCTCAACGACAACAACCTCCTCGATCCCCTACAGTCCGGCTTCCGTCCCCCTACACTCCACCGAAACTGCCTTACTCAAACTCTCCAACGACCTGCTAACCGCCAAAGCTAATGGCCACTATTCAGTGCTCCTACTCCTTGACCTCTCTGCGGCCTTTGACACAGTCGACCACCCCCTCCTCCTCAAAAAACTACACTCCCTCGGCCTCAGAGATTCTGCTCTCTCCTGGCTCTCATCCTACCTGTCACAACGCTCTTTCAGCGTTACCTATAATGCCACCACCTCCCTCTCACTCCCCCTCTCTGTTGGGGTCCCCCAAGGCTCTTCTGTCCTCGGGCCCCTTCTCTTCTCCATCTACACCTCCTCCCTTGGCCAACTCATACACTCTCACGGCTTCAACTACCACCTCTATGCCGACGACACACAAATCTATCTCTCAACCCCCCACCTCACCCCCTCGGTCTCCGCCCGAATCACACACCTGTTGAGCGACATATCAGACTGGATGTCGCTCCACTTCCTTAAACTGAACCTCTCCAAAACCGAGTTTCTTGTCTTCCCTCCAGCCCGGACACCACCCCCCATTGACTTCTCCATCATGTCCAACAACGCCACCATCAAACCCGCCCCGCAGGCCAGAGTACTTGGTGTCATTTTGGACTCCAACCTATCCTTCCAGCCCCAAGTCCACTCTTTAACAAACTCATGCAGACTCCACCTCCGCAACATCGCCAAAATCCGCACGTTCCTAACTCCAGAAACCACTAAACAGCTCATCCACTCCCTCATCATATCGCGACTCGACTACTGCAACTCCCTCCTCACTGGCCTGCCTCGCCGCTGGCTATCCCCGCTTCAGTCCATCCTGAATACGGCTGCCAGACTCATTCACCTTTCCCAACCGCTCCGTTTCCGCCACCCCCCCCTGCCAATCCCTCCACTGGCCTCCACTCAGTGTCCTCCACCCCCCTCTGCCAATCCCTCCACTGGCTTCCGATTGCGCAACGGATCAAATTCAAAATCCTAACACTGACGTACAAAGCTGTCCACCATACTGCCCCGAACTACATCACTGACCTAATATCCAAGTACCGCCCAGCACGCACACTCCGCTCCTCACAAGACCTCCTTCTCTCTAGTTCCCTGGTCTCCTCCTCCCATGCCCGCCTCCAGGACTTCTCCAGGGTGTCACCCATCCTCTGGGAACTCCCTGCCCCAACCCATCAGATTATCACCTACTCTCCTCTCCTTTAGGCGCACCCTGAAAACCCATCTCTTCAGGGAAGCCTACCCCGCCCCCTGCTAACTTGCCGACCTCCTCCACTCTTCCTACCACTCCATCCCCCACAGCTATCTCCTCCTGTGCCACCATCCCCTCCCTCCTAGATTGTAAGCTTGAAAGAGCAGGGCCCTCGATCCCCTCATGTTTTGCATTGTATTGGTATTGTTCTGTCACATGTTCTGTCCCCCCTTTGTAATGTACAGCGCTGAGTGAACTATTGGCGCTTTATAAATACTGAATAATAATAATAATAATAATAATATGATGGGGGGAGGGGCTCAATGTGGTAATCATACCCTGGTGGACTACAAGTCTCAGCAGAATCATCGGAAGACTCTCCATACTGCTGACTGATGTGCCCCCCCCCGCAGGATTCCATTTGCGGTGTATTTTTACGCGCCGCGCCCTCGTGACGTCACAATACGTTGCGTCTGGCAGGAATGCGCTCGCAGATTCAGAATTCTTCAGCAGAATCCCAGGACAGGATGCGGCTCCTTCTACAGGAAGTCCCGGGGGCCCCTACATGCAGCCGGAGGGCCCCAATTTCCGTAAATATCACGATCTCTCCATAAAGAGGACTTGTCACTGCGCACAGCTACCATTAGGGGCTCCTGATAGCAATAAAGTTAAATGAAGAAAAAAAAAGTGTAAAAAAAGTTTAAATAAGTAAGAATATTAAAAAAAGAAAATTAAAACCATGATCACCCCTCCCCCCCTCTCCTCCCCCCCCCCCCCCCCCCCCCGTTTTATTCTCCAGGGTCTCGGCTTTCAGGAAATATTTCACATTTGGGGATTCTAAGCAACTTTCTGTAAAGAAATTCTGATTTTATCGTTTGTGCGAAAATTGTTTTTAAAAAAAGAAAATGGGGTGTGATTTGGTGGGTGTGGTTAAATGCGGGCACAGCCAATAGGATGCCTCCAAATTTGATTTTGAAAATCTGGAGGGGCCGGCAGACGCACAGGTGGGTGGAAACACCCAAAAGTGGTGGGTGGGGGACATCCAAAGGTGGGCGGGGACACCCCAGTCTCCCAGCTGGACAGGAGCAGAGCTGGGAATCAGGACAGGAGACCTCAAATGTTGGATGATTCAAATCTGGGACTGGCTCCGCCCATCAGGCTCCGCCCATGAATAAAATGTTGGTTTCCGGGTGGACGCATTTAGCCTGCTCACTTTCTGGGTGGACGCACCCAAAACACACCCACTTATGAGTTGGTCTGCCCAGACTCCACCTCTAAATATGTTGGGAACCCCCAACTACACCCCTGGATCTCAGGACACTGTTAACCCCGCCCATGGTACATGTTTCACCCGCCCACTTTCTCTGTGGGTGCACCCAAAACACGCCCACTCTATGGGTTGTCTGCTCAGACTCCGCCTTTAAATATGTTGGGACCCCGCCCATCACCGTCCATTTGCACCCCTGAATTCAGGGATACTGTTAAGCCCGCCTACAGTCCACATTTCACCCGCCCACTTTCCCTGTAGATGCACCCCAAAACACGCCCACTTTATGGGTTGGTTTTCCCAGACTCCGCCTTTGAATAGGCTGGGACCCGCCCAGTGGCAGTCCTGATCCTGCAGTTAATGCCGTT
>CATNWA010002268.1:0-22196 GCA_951230385.1 Staurois parvus
TGTTCGGGTCATTGGGGATATAATATTATAGCTAACAATAATGTTACTAATAAATAAATAAACAATACTTCTAATAACAATAGAAAAATTGTGTAATATAATAGAAAGTAACAATTCATAAAAGTAATGATAAAAAAAAAAAATATTATATAACAACAAATAAATAATAATAGTAACAATAATAATTATTAAAATAATAACATGCAATAATAATGTAACCATTTAAAAATAATAATACTAATATTAACAATTAATAACTTGTGTAATATAATTAGAATGTAATAACAATTTATTATTATTGGTATTATTATTATAATCCAGTCCGGACACTTCCTCCTCCCCCCTTCCAGTCCGGACACTTTCCCCCTTCAGTCGGAACGCTTTTTCCAGTCCGGACCACTTTCCCCCTTCCAGTCCGGACACTTTCCCACTCCTACCTCTCAGTCCGGACACTTTCCCCCCTCTTCCAGTCGGACACTTTCACCCCCTTCAGTCCGGACACTTTCACCCCCTTCCAGTCCGGACACTTTCACCCCCATTCATGTCCGGACACTTTCCCCACTTCCAGTCCGGACACTTTCCCTCCCTTCCAGTCCGGGACACTTTCACCCCTCTTCCAGTTCAGGACACTTTCCCCCCTTCCAGTCGTGGACACTTTCCCCCCCCTTCCAGTCTGGACACTTTTCCCCCCTTCCAGTCCCGGACACTTTCCCTCCCTTCCAGTGCCGGACACTTTTCCCCCCCTTTTCCAGTCCGGACACTTTCCCCTCCTTCCAGTATCGGACACACTTTTCTCCCCCTCCTTCCAGTTCGGACACTTTCACCCCCCTTCCAGTCCGGACACTTTCCCCCACAATTTCCCCCCTTCCAGTCCTGACCACTTTCCCCCTCTTCCAGTCCGGACACTTTCACCCCCTTCCAGTCCGGACACTTTCACCCCCCCACCTTCCAGTCCGGACACTTTCCTCCCCCCCTCCCTAGTCCGAACACTTTCCCCCCCTTCCAGTCCGGACCTTTCCCCCTTCCAGTCCGGACACTCCCCCCCCCCTTCTCCAGTCCGGACACTTTCCCCCCTTCCTGTCCGGACACTTTCACCCCCTTCCAGTCCGGACACTTTCACACCCCTTCCTGTCCAGGCCAATTTTCAGCTTTCAGCGCTATCACACGTTGAATGACAATTGCGCGGTCATGCAACACTGTACCTATATGAATTTTTTTAGCATTTTTTTGAGACAGATAAAGCTTTATTTTGGTGGTATTTATTCACCGCTGGGATTTTTATTTTGCTATATAAATGTAAAAGGCCAAAAATTTTGAAAAAAAGTGTTCTTCTTATAAAATTATCAAATAAATAATATTTTATCATAAATCTTGACCGAAATTTATTCCGTTATCTTTTTAGTAAAAAAAAAAAAAAACCCAAATTAGTTTATAACCAAAAATTATAATTTAAAAAAAAAATGTTTACATTTTTTTTTTTTTTTTATATTGTTTTTTTTTTTTTTTTACATACTGTCACCCTAGCAGTACAGTGTCACCATGGTGACACTGTACTACTTGCAGGGGGTGATGAAGATTTTTTTTTTTACACTGATTCCTTTTATACCCATAAAGGCTGTAAATGCAATCATTTCTCCTTTCTCTCTGGCTGCATTCTTGCAGCCATTAAGAACTACTGAGTGAGCTGTGATTGGTCACAGCTTGTCACATGGTACAAGGCTGTTGTGAATGGCCCTGTACCATGTGATCATTCACAGATTTCACACGTAGTAAGCAATGATGTCAGAAGTGACATCTTGCTTACTACTCTTCATGTGATCACTGATTGGCCAATCAGTGATCACATGATCGGGACCTCGTAGGTCCCGTACGACGATCGGCGCTCCTCTGTGTCCGGAGTACACAGCAGGGACCGGATTGCGGTGCTGCGTGCTCCCAGTCCAAAATGGTGGGCGCCTGGCTGCCAATCTGATACTTTGTATCGCTGATCCCAGAAACGTCCTAGAAGAAGGATACAAATGATGGAAGCTGGAGGATCAGCATGACAGCCAGGTGCCCGGCACTTTCAGGAGCGGCCGCCTCCCTCCTTCCGTCAGAGCGAACATTCCGTGGACCGCCCAGGTTTCCTCCATGATGCTCGCCTTCAAGGTCTTGTGGGGTTGTGGGGCGAATGTTGGGGGATCGATCGATCGATTTCCCACTACAGGCTCCTCTGAGATCCCCCACAGGCTCCAGCCTCGTGTCTGTCATTGGCTGGGCGACCATCGTTCCCGGAATTCGGCTCCACCATTGACTTTGGGACGGATCCCAGGAGAGCAGGGTGGTGGATTCGGGGTGACGGGGTGTTTGCAGAACATCGCTGTTCCTGGCATTGTCGCCGGTCACATGACATGAGCGATGAGATAAATCATCCGACTTCCTATCCTCCTCCTCCTCCTCCACATCCGGGACATTCCAACAAAGAGGACGAACATATCGCATGGAGCCCGGGACGCTGTGTGTAGATGTCTGCCTCATCATTGCACATCGCTCACATGATAGTCGTACATCGCTCACATGATAGTCGTACATCACTCACATGGTAGTCATACATCGCTCACATGATAGTCGTACATCGCTCACATGGTAGTCGTACATCGCTCACATGGTGGTCCTACATCGCTCACATGATAGTCGTACATCGCTCACATGATAGTCGTACATCGCACACATGGTAGTCGTACATCGCTCACATGGTAGTCGTACATCGCTCACATGATAGTCGTACATCGCTCACATGGTAGTCATACATCGCTCACATGATAGTCGTACATCGCTCACATGGTAGTCGTACATCGCTCACATGATAGTCGTACATCGCTCACATGGTGGTCGTACATCGCTCACATGGTAGTCGTACATCGCTCACATGGTAGTCGTACATCGCTCACATGGTAGTCGTACATCGCTCACATGATAGTCGTACATCGCTCACATGGTAGTCATACATCGCTCACATGATAGTCGTACATCGCTCACATGGTAGTCGTACATCGCTCACATGATAGTCGTACATCGCTCACATGGTGGTCGTACATCGCTCACATGGTAGTCGTACATCGCTCACATGGTAGTCGTACATCGCTCACATGGTAGTCGTACATCGCTCACATGATAGTCGTACATCGCTCACATGGTAGTACATCGCTCACATGGTAGTCGTACATCGCTCACATGATAGTCGTACATCGCTCACATGGTAGTCGTACATCGCTCACATGATAGTCGTACATCGCTCACATGATAGTCGTACATCGCTCACATGGTAGTCGTACATCGCTCACATGGTGGTCCTACATCGCTCACATGATAGTCGTACATCGCTCACATGATAGTCATACATCGCTCACATGGTGGTCGTACATCGCTCACATGGTGGTCCTACATCGCACACATGGTAGTCGTACATCGCTCACATGGTAGTCGTACATCGCTCACATGATAGTCGTACATCGCTCACATGGTGGTCGTACATCGCTCACATGATTGTCGTACATCGCACACATGGTAGTCATACATCGCTCACATGGTGGTCCTACATCGCTCACATGGTAGTCGTACATCGCTCACATGGTAGTCGTACATTGCTCACATGATAGTCGTACATCGCTCACATGGTGGTCGTACATCGCTCACATGATCGTCGTACATCGCTCACATGATCGTCGTACATCGCTCACATGATAGTCATACATCGCTCGCATGGTGGTCATACATCGCTCACATGATAGTCATACATCGCTCACATGGTGGTCGTACATCGCTCACATGATAGTCGTACATCGCTCACATGGTAGTCGTACATCGCTCACATGGTAGTCGTACATCGCTCACATGATGGTCGTACATCGCTCACATGGTAGTCGTACATCGCTCACATGATAGTCGGACATCGCTCACATGGTAGTCGTACATCGCTCACATGGTAGTCGTACATCGCTCACATGATGGTCGTACATCGCTCACATGGTGGTCCTACATCGCACACATGGTAGTCGTACATCGCTCACATGGTAGTCGTACATCGCTCACATGATAGTCGTACATCGCTCACATGATAGTCGTACATCGCTCACATGGTGGTCGTACATCGCTCACATGATTGTCGTACATCGCTCACATGGTAGTCGTACATCGCTCACATGATAGTCGTACATCGCTCACATGATAGTCGTACATCGCTCACATGGTAGTCGTACATCGCTCACATGGTAGTCGTACATCGCTCACATGATAGTCGTACATCGCTCACATGATAGTCGTACATCGCTCACATGGTAGTCGTACATCGCTCACATGGTGGTCCTACATCGCTCACATGATAGTCGTACATCGCTCACGTGATTGTCGTACATTGCTCACAAGGTGGTCGTACATCGTTCACATGGTGGTCGTACATCGCTCACATGATCGTCGTACATCGCTCACATGATAGTCGTACATCGCTCGCATGGTGGTCGTACATCGCTCACATGATCGTCGTACATCGCTCACATGATCGTCGTACATCGCTCACATGATCGTCGTACATCGCTCACATGATAGTCGTACATCGCTCGCATGGTGGTCATACATCGCTCACATGATAGTCGTACATCGCTCACATGATGGTCGTACATCGCTCACATGGTGGTCGTACATCGCTCACATGATGGTCGTACATCGCTCACATGGTGGTCGTACATCGCTCACATGGTGGTCGTACATCGCTCACATGATAGTCGTACATCGCTCACATGATAGTCGTACATCGCTCACATGGTAGTCGTACATCGCTCACATGTGTGTCCTACATCGCTCACATGATAGTCGTACATCGCTCACATGATAGTCATACATCGCTCACATGGTGGTCGTACATCGCTCACATGGTGGTCCTACATCGCACACATGGTAGTCGTACATCGCTCACATGGTAGTCGTACATCGCTCACATGATAGTCGTACATCGCTCACATGGTGGTCGTACATCGCTCACATGATTGTCGTACATCGCACACATGGTAGTCATACATCGCTCACATGGTGGTCCTACATCGCTCACATGGTAGTCGTACATCGCTCACATGGTAGTCGTACATTGCTCACATGATAGTCGTACATCGCTCACATGGTGGTCGTACATCGCTCACATGATCGTCGTACATCGCTCACATGATCGTCGTACATCGCTCACATGATAGTCATACATCGCTCGCATGGTGGTCATACATCGCTCACATGATAGTCGTACATCGCTCACATGGTGGTCGTACATCGCTCACATGATGGTCGTACATCGCTCACATGGTAGTCGTACATCGCTCACATGATAGTCGGACATCGCTCACATGGTAGTCGTACATCGCTCACATGGTAGTCGTACATCGCTCACATGATGGTCGTACATCGCTCACATGGTGGTCCTACATCGCACACATGGTAGTCGTACATCGCTCACATGGTAGTCGTACATCGCTCACATGATAGTCGTACATCGCTCACATGGTGGTCGTACATCGCTCACATGATTGTCGTACATCGCACACATGGTAGTCGTACATCGCTCACATGGTAGTCGTACATCGCTCACATGATAGTCGTACATCGCTCACATGATAGTCGTACATCGCTCACATGGTAGTCGTACATCGCTCACATGGTAGTCGTACATCGCTCACATGATAGTCGTACATCGCTCACATGATAGTCGTACATCGCTCACATGGTAGTCGTACATCGCTCACATGGTGGTCCTACATCGCTCACATGATAGTCGTACATCGCTCACGTGATTGTCGTACATCGCTCACAAGGTGGTCGTACATCGTTCACATGGTGGTCGTACATCGCTCACATGATCGTCGTACATCGCTCACATGATAGTCGTACATCGCTCGCATGGTGGTCGTACATCGCTCACATGATCGTCGTACATCGCTCACATGATCGTCGTACATCGCTCACATGATAGTCGTACATCGCTCACATGATGGTCATACATCGCTCACATGGTGGTCATACATCGCTCACATGATAGTCGTACATCGCTCACATGATGGTCGTACATCGCTCACATGGTGGTCGTACATCGCTCACATGATGGTCGTACATCGCTCACATGGTGGTCGTACATCGCTCACATGGTGGTCGTACATCGCTCACATGATGGTCGTACATCGCTCACATGGTGGTCGTACATCGCTCACATGGTGGTCGTACATCGCTCACATGATAGTCGTACATCGCTCACATGGTAGTCGTACATCGCTCACATGGTGGTCGTACTTCGCTCACATGGTGGTCGTACATCGCTCACATGGTAGTCGTACATCGCTCACATGGTAGTCGTACATCGCTCACATGATAGTCGTACATCGCTCACATGGTAGTTGGAGTGCCCCCTTACATCAGGTGTCCCCATCAGAGTGCCCCCTTATATCAGGTGTCCTGAACAGACAGGATTGACCGAACGCTCAGATCCCGTTCACACTGAAGCATTTTTTCAGCTGGAAGTCCAACGCTCAGCAATCCCATTATCTCCAGTGGCCCTGTTCACACTGGAGCCCCATAGACTTGAATGGAAAAACGCCTGAATGGTGGGATTGGGCGTTTTTTTTCAGTCGTTTTCAGCTCTCACAGCGGCTGTTTCTATTGGTCCACCGTGACACGCCCCTTCGCCTGACATCAGAGAATCGTTCGTCCCATTGTCTGACAGTGTGAGCCGACTTCGGGGGAATCTCAGAGTTTACAAAATGAAGGGGAGGAAATCAGGCAAGTTGGTGAATCTCATTTTGTCTGATTTCCTCCTGCTGTCCACAGCTGTGCGGGAATTCCCAATGGTCGCCCGGCTCCGATCTCCTCCAGACCAGGGGCGGAGTGACAACTCATGGGGCCCCCAGGCAATAGGGGATCATGGGGCCCCTGTGCCCTTGCCAACACTCAAAAAAGCCTATGAAAAAGGTACCAGGGGCATCTCATGGGGCCCCCTACTGACCCCGGGCCCTCGGGCAGTGCCGAGTTTCCAAATGGTCAGTCCTCCCCTGCTCCAGACCCCAGAATAAATCCGTGACGGAACTTCTCCCCGGGGTCCCCCCGGCGGAGGGAGGAGTACAGGTGATGGAAATTTTCCCCGGGGTCCCCCGGCGGAGGGAGGAGTACAGATGACAGAACTTTCTCTCCGGGGTCCCCCGGAGGTCGGCGGAGGGAGGAGTACAGGTGACGGAATTTCTCCCCGGGGTCCCCCGGTGGAGGGAGGAGTACAGATGACAGAACTTCTCTCCGGGGTCCCCCGGCGGAGGGAGGAGTACAGGTGACGGAATTTCTCCCCGGGGTCCCCCGGTGGAGGGAGGAGTACAGATGGTGTTCATAGAAGGGTGCAGTGTCTGCGCAGATGGTTTGGAATTTTGTGGTTTCGGATGTTCGGAGGTTTTGTGTGTTTTTTTAATTTTGGGTGGAGTGGCAGCAGAATTCCAGGAGGGGGAGGGGGGTCTCCTCCCCGAAATAGCAGCACATTTTGGATGGGGGAGGGGAGGGGGGTTTCCCTGAATGACAAATGAACAGGGAAGGGGGTGGGGGCTGCAGTATGAGTTTCAGAGCCGGAGTGACACCAGGGAACCAATTTTGTGACCCCGATGTGATCTTCATTGCCCCCCCACCCCCACCCTCAGGGGGCGCATTTCCCATTCCATGTCTTGATAATGAACAGTGTAAAGCCGGCCACACATTATACAATTTTCCTGATCAATTTCCTTTCGATCTGCCAACAGCTATGCAGAGCCGGGGCCGGCCTACCGACCAAGAGAGTTTCACACCTCATATATTTGGCTGTGGTATACCTAACGGAAGATTGTACAAGACGATTGTATAATGTCTGACCGGACTGACCCCCCCCATGAGGATAACCCCCCCCCCATGAGGATAAAACCGTAAAACCCACTTCATGAGGATAGCCCCCTTCATGAGGATAACCCCCCCATGAGGATAACCCCCCAACGAGGATAAACCCCCAATGAGGATAAACCCCCCCCCATGAGGATAAAAACCCCCAATGAGGATAAAACCCCCCTCCCATGAGGATAACCCCACCCCCCCCCCCTTCATGATATCAGACTTTTCTATCAATTGTATTATCAGTTTTTCATTCCTCGGGGATCGTTTTGGGATCCGCCCTCAATGTGAGCCAGGACTGGATCTAGTCTATATAATTTATGGGTTCCGTCCCCATCAGTGTGCCCTCTTACATCATGTATCCCCATCACAGTGCCCCCTTATATCAGGTGTCTAATCAGAGTCCCCCCCTTACAACAGGGAGACCCATCAAAGTCCCTCCTTACATCAGTTGTCCCCATAAGAGTTCCCCCTTACATCAGATGTCCCCATCAGAGTCCCTCCTTACATCAGGTGTCCCCCATCAGAGTGCCCCTTACATCAGGTGTCCCCATCAGAGTCCCTCCTTACATCAGGTGTCCCCATCAGAGTGCCCCTTACATCAGGTGTCCCCATCAGAGTCCCTCGTTACATCAGGTGTCCCCATCAGAGTGCCCTCTTGCATCAAGTGTCCCCATCAGAGTCCCCCCTTAACATCAGGTGTCCCCATCAGAGTGCCCCTTACATCAGGTGTCCCCATCAGAGTCCCTCCTTACATCAGGTGTCCCCATCAGAGTGCCCCTTACATCAGGTGTCCCCATCAGAGTCCCTCCTTACATCAGGTGTCCCCATCAGAGTGCCTACATCAGGTGTCCCCATCAGAGTCCCTCCTTACATCAGGTGTCCCCATCAGAGTGCCCCTTACATCAGGTGTCCCCATCAGAGTGCCCCTTACATCAGGTGTCCCTATCAGAGTGAACCTTACATCAGGTGTCCCCATCAGAGTCCCTCCTTAAATTAGGTGTCCCCACCAGAGTTCCCCCTTACATCAGATGTCCCTACCATTTTCCCTTTTTACAGCAGGTGTCACCATCAGAGTGCTCCATTACATCAGGTGTCCCCATCAGTCTCCAGTCAGGTTGATCATTGTTTGGTGTCAGAGTTCTTCTGGATCTGATGATGTAGATCATTGTTTGGTGTCGGAGCTCCTCTGGATCTAATGACGTGTTGATCATTGTTTGGTGTCGGAGCTCCTCTGGTGACATTTTGATCATTGTTTGGTGTCGGAGCTCCTCTGGTGACATTGATCATTGTTTGGTGTCGGAGCTCCTCTGGTGACATTGATCATTGTTTGGTGTCGGAGCTCCTCTGGTGATGTTGATCATTGTTTGGTGTCGGAGCTCCTCTGGTGACGTTGATCATTGTTTGGTGTCGGAGCTCCTCTAATGACGTTGATCATTGTTTGGTGTCGGAGCTCCTCTGGATCTGATGGCATTGATCATTGTTTGTGTCGGAGCTCCTCTGGGTGACGTTGATCATTGTTTGGTGTCGGAGCTCCTCTGGATCTGATGGCATTGATCATTGTTTGGTGTCGGAGCTCTCTGGTGACGTTGATCATTGTTTGGTGTCGGAGTTCCTCTGGATCTGACGTTGATCATTGTTTGGTGTCGGAGCTCCTCTGGATCTGATGGCATTGATCATTGTTTGGTGTCAGAGCTCCTCTGGATCTGATGGCATTGATCATTGTTTGGTGTCGGAGCTCCTCTGGATCTGATGGCGTTGATCATTGTTTGGTGTCGGAGCTCCTCTGGTGACGTTGATCATTGTTTGGTGTCGGAGCTCCTCTGGATCTGATGGTGTTGATCATTGTTTGGTGTCGGAGCTCTCTCTGGATCTGATGACATTGATCATTGTTTGGTGTCGGAGCTCCTCTGGTGACGTTGATCATTGTTTGGTGTCGGAGCTCCTCTGGTGACGTTGATCATTGTTTGGTGTCGGAGCTCCTCTGGATCTGATGGCATTGATCATTGTTTGGTGTCGGAGCTCCTCTGGTGACGTTGATCATTGTTTGGTGTCGGAGCTCCTCTGGTGACGTTGATCATTGTTTGGTGTCGGAGCTCCTCTGGATCTGATGGCATTGATCATTGTTTGTTGTCGGAGCTCCTCTCTGGTGACGTTAATCATTGTTTGGTGTCGGAGCTCCTCTGGTGACGTTGATCATTGTGTGGGTGTCGGAGCTCCTCCTCTGATGACATTGATCATTGTTTGGTGTCGGAGCTCCTCTTGATCTGATGTTGATCATTGTTTGGTGTCAGAGCTCCTCTGGTGACGTTCATCATTGTTTGTGTCGGAGCTCCTCTGGTGACGTTGATCATTGTTTGGTGTCGGAGCTCCTCTGGTGACGTTGATCATTGTTTTTGGGGAGTCTCTGGACGTTGATCAGTGTTGGTGTCGGAGCTCCTCTGTTGACATAGATCATTGTTTGGTGTCGGAGCTCCTCTGGTGACGTCGATCATTGTTTGGTGTCGGAGCTCCTCTGGATCTGATGGCGTTGATCATTGTTTGGTGTCGGAGCTCCTCTGCTGATGTTGATCATTGTTGGTGTCGGAGATCCTCTGGATTGATGACGTTGATCATTGTTGGTGTCGGAGCTCCCTGGATCTGATGGGCATTGATCATTTTTTGGTGTCGGAGCTCCTCTGGTGACGTTGATCATTTTTGGTGTCGGAGCTCCTCTGGTGACGTTGATCATTGTTTGGTGTCGAGCTCCTCTGGTGCCGTTGATCATTGTTTGCTGTCGGAGCTCCTCTGGATCTGATGGCATTGATCATTGTTTGGTGTCGGAGCTCCTCTGGTGACGTTGATCATTGTTTGGTGTCGGAGCTCCTGGATCTGATGGCGTTGATCATTGTTTGGTGTCGGAGCTCCTCTAATGGCTGATCATTGTTTGGTGTCGGAGCTCCTCTGGTGATGTTAATCATTGTTGGTGTCGGAGCTCCTCTGGTGACGTTGATCATTGTTTGCTGTCGGAGCTCCTCTGGATCTGATGGTGTTGATCATTGTTTGGT
Source organism: Staurois parvus (assembly GCA_951230385.1). Classification (NCBI taxonomy): domain Eukaryota; kingdom Metazoa; phylum Chordata; class Amphibia; order Anura; family Ranidae; genus Staurois; species Staurois parvus. The sequence goes on from CATNWA010002268.1 coordinate 10,956, forward strand.
GTCGGAGCTCCTCTGGTGACGTTGATCATTGTTTGGTGTCGGAGCTCCTCTGGTGACGTTGATCATTGTTGGTGTCGGAGCTCCTCTGATGACGTAGATCATTGTTTGGTGTCGGAGCTCCTCTGGTGACGTCGATCATTGTTTGGTGTCGGAGCTCCTCTGGATCTGATGGCGTTGATCATTGTTTGGTGTTGGAGCTCCTCTGCTGATGTTGATCATTGTTGGTGTCGGAGATCCTCTGGTGACGTTGATCATTGTTTGGTGTTGGAGCTCCTCTGGATCTGATGGCATTGATCATTTTTTGGTGTCGGAGCTCCTCTGGTGACGTTGATCATTTTTTGGTGTCAGAGCTCCTCTGGTGACGTTAATCATTGTTTGGTGTCGGAGCTCCTCTGGTGCCGTTGATCATTGTTTGCTGTCGGAGCTCTCTGGATCTGATGGCATTGATCATTGTTTGGTGTCGGAGCTCCTCTGGTGACGTTGATCATTGTTTGGTGTCGGAGCTCCTCTGGATCTGATGGCGTTGATCATTGTTTGGTGTCGGAGCTCCTCTAATGGCATTGATCATTGTTTGGTGTCGGAGCTCCTCTGGTGATGTTAATCATTGTTGGTGTCGGAGCTCCTCTGGTGACGTTGATCATTGTTTGCTGTCGGAGCTCCTCTGGATCTGATGGCGTTGATCATTGTTTGGTGTCGAAGCTACGCTGGTGACGTTGATCATTGTTTGGTGTCGGAGCTCCTCTGGTGATGGCGTTGATCATTGTTTGGTGTCGGAGCTCCTCTAATGGCATTGATCATTGTTTGGTGTCGGAGCTCCTCTGGTGACATTGATCATTGTTTGGTGTCGGAGCTCCTCTGGTGACGTTGATCATTGTTTGGTGTCGGAGCTCCTCTAATGGCATTGATCATTGTTTGGTGTCGGAGCTCCTCTGGTGACATTGATCATTGTTTGGTGTCGGAGCTCCTCTGGTGACATTAATCATTGTTTGGTGTCGGAGCTCCTCTAATGGCATTGATCATTGTTTGGTGTCCGAGCTCCTCTGGTGACATTGATCATTTGTTTGGTGTCGGAGCTCCTCTGGGTGACATTGATCATTGTTTGGTGTCGGAGCTCTCCTCTAATGGCATTGATCATTGTTTGGTGTCCGAGCTCCTCTGGTGACATTGATCATTGTTTGGTGTCGGAGCTCCTCTGGTGACGTTGATCATTGTTTGGTGTCGGAGCTCCTCTAATGGCATTGATCATTGTTTGGTGTCGAGCTCCTCTGGTGACATTGATCATTGTTTAGGTGTCGGAGCTCCTCTGGTGACGTTGATCATTGTTTGGTGTCGGAGCTCCTCTAATGGCATTGATCATTGTTTGGTGTCGGAGCTCCTCTGGTGACGTTGATCATCATTGTTTGGTGTCGGAGCTCCTCTGGTGACGTTGATCATTGTTTGCTGTCGGAGCTCCTCTAATGGCATTGATCATTGTTTTGGTGTCGGAGCTCCTCTGGTGACATTAATCATTGTTTGGTGTCGAGCTCCTCTGGTGACATTGATCATTGTTTGGTGTCGGAGCTCCTCTGGATCTGATATCTGAAGCTGATTTTTCCTGCTGTTTCTAATTCTCCTTTTCAGGCTCTATCACAGATTGTCCCCGGAGCCCACGGACTGTCCAAGTATTACCTGAGTAATCTGATTTCCTGCGGCCAGTCTAAGCCGGGAGTCCCCGATTCCCGGCTCGCACGCAGGGGAAGACGTGACTTGTGTGCCGTCCGCTGCTCTGATTATGACACATCTGACCCACAATTGTCCCTGACCTCGCCTTCCCTCTCCCAGCCTCCACCTGGCAGAGAGCAGCTTCATCCGGAGCTGAGAACACATCCATGTTGGTCCAGGACAGGAGCTCCGGTCATCCGCCAAGTGTGGCGCTCTCTTCTCACATCAGCCAGTTAGCAGTTAGCAATGATCCTTAAGACTTCTCCGCAGTTTACGTGTTCCCTGTGCCCGCGCGGCCTATAACAGACAATTCAGTCTGCGGAGATTTCCAATACAATGACGCGGGTGTGATGTGTTAATGAATGAAACAATGTACAGCGCCTTGAAGAAGCCCCCCCCCCGAAATGTCCCCCATGTTGTCATGTTACAATGTCCCCCCCCCGAAATGCCCCCCCCATGTTGTCATGTTACAATGTATCCCCCCCCCCGAAATGTCCCCCATGTTGTCATGTTACAATGTATCCCCTCCCCCCTGAAATGTCCCCCATGTTGTCATGTTACAATGTATCCCCTCCCCCCTGAAATGTCCCCCATGTTGTCATGTTACAATGTATTCCCCCTCCCCCCTGAAATGCCCCCCATTTTGTCATGTTACAATGTATTCCCCCTCCCCCCGAAATGCCCCCCATATTGTCATGTTACAATGTATTCCCCTCCCCCCTGAAATGTCCCCCATGTTGTCATGTTACAATGTATTCCCCCCTCCCCCCGAAATGTCCCCCCATGTTGTCATTGTTACAGTGTATTCCCCTCCCCCCTGAAATGTCCCCCCATGTTGTCATGTTACAATGTATCCCCTCCCCCCTGAAATGTCCCCCATGTTGTCATGTTACAATGTATCCCCCCCCTCCCCCGAAATGTCCCCCATGTTGTCATGTTACAGTGTATTCCATTCCCCCCTGAAATGTCCCCCATGTTGTCATGTTACAATGTATTCCCCCCCCGAAATGCCCCCCCCCCCCCATGTTGTCATGTTACAATGTATTTCCCCTCCCTCCTGAATTGTCCCCCATGTTGTCATGTTACAATGTATTCCCCCCCTCCCCCCTGAAATGCCCCCCATGTTGTCATGTTACAATGTATTCCCCCCCCCCCTGAAATGCCCCCCATGTTGTCATGTTACAATGTATTCCCCCCCCTGAAATGTCCCCCATGTTGTCATGTTACAATGTATTCCCCCCCCCATGTTACAATGTATTCCCCCCCATGTTGTCATGTTACAATGTATTCCCCCCCTGTTAAATGTCCCCCATGTTGTCATGTTACAATGTATTCCCCCCCCATGTTGTCATGTTACAATGTACCCCCCCCCCCCCCATGTTATCACAATGTATTACAATGAATTCCCCCCCATGTTGTCATGTTACAATGTATCCCCCCCATGTTGTCATGTTACAATGTATCCCCCCCCCCATGTTGTCATGTTACAATGTATCCCCCCCCCTGAAATGTCCCCTATGTTGTCATGTTACAATGTATCCCCCCCCATGTTGTCATGTCATGTTACAATGTATTCCCCCCCCCCCATGTTGTCATGTTACAATGTATTCCCCCCCCCATGTTGTCATGTTACAATGTATCTATTGGGATTGGATGTGATGGACCGACACAAAGTGGCACATAATTGTGAAGTGGAAGGATAATGAGAAATGGTTTCCTACATTTGTGACCAATAAATCCATGAAAAGTGTGGCTGCATTTGTATTCAGCCCCCCCCGGAGTCAATACTTTGTAGGACCCCCTTTGGCTGCTTTCCAGCTGCAAGTCATTTTGGGGATGTCTCTTTGCACATCTAGAGAGGGACATTTCTGCCCGTTCTTCTTTGCAGGATCCCTCAAGCTCTGTCAGATTGGATGGAGAGCGTCTGGGAACAGCAATTTTCAGGTCTGGCCACAGATTCTCCATTGGATTTGGGTCTGGACTGTGACTGGGCCATTCTAACCCATGAAGATGCTTTGATCGGAACCATTCCATTGTAGGTCTGGCTGGATGTTTCGGGTCGTTGTCCTACTGGAAGGGGAACCTCCGCCCCGGTCTCAAGTCTTCTGCAGACTCCAACGGGTTTTCTTCTAAGATTGCCCTGTATTTGGCTCCATCCATCTTCCCATCAACTCTGACCAGCTTCCCTGTCCCTGCTGAAGAAAAGCATCCCCACCACATGATGCTGCCACCACCATGTTTCACGGTGGGGATGGTGTGTTCAGGGGGATGTGCTGTGTTAGTTTTCCCCCACACATAGCATTTTGCTTTTAGGCCAAAAAGTCCCATTTTGCCCCCCTCTGACCAGAGCCCCTTCTTCCACATGTTTGCTGTGTCCCCCCCACATGGCTTCTCACAAACTGCAAACGGGACTTCTTATGTCTTTCCTCCAACAATGGCTTTCTTCTTGTCACTCTTCCATAAAGAGTCCAGATTTGTGGAGTGCAGGACTAATAGTTGTCCTGAGGACAGATTCTCCCCCTGAGCTGCTTCTCTGATGAATGTTCTCCTTGCCCGGCCGGTCAGTTTAGGTGGACGGCCATGTCTTGGCAGGTTGGCAGTTGTGCCGTACTCTTCCCATTTTCGGATGATGGATTGAACACAGTGCTCCGTGAGATGGTCAAAGCTTGGGAGATGTTTTTATACCCTAACCCTGCTTTTCACTTCTCCACAACTTTATCCCTGACCTGTCTGGTGTGTTCCTTGGCCTTAGAAATATGCAAATGGTAAATCCTGCATACAGAATTATTTCTGCTATGTTCAACTGCAGCTCTATGTCCACTCCCTAGAGGCTACTTACCACCATTCTCACCTCATCTGAAAGTTGATGCAGAATCAATCCCCACTCACTTGGCCCCATCTGCTCCCTACTCACCTGGCCCTACCTGCTCCCCATTCACCTGGCCTCACCTGCTCCCCACTCACCTGGCCCCACCTGCTCTCCACTCACCTGGCCCCACCTGCTCCCCACTCACCTGGCCCCACCTGCTCCCCACTCACCTGGCCTCACCTGCTCGCCACTCACCTGGCCCCACCTGCTCCCCCACTCACCTGGCCCCACCTGCTCTCCACTCACCTGGCCCCACCTGTTCTCCATTCCCTGGCCCCACCTGCTTGCCACTCACCTAGCCCCACCTGCTCCCCACTCACCTGGCCCCACCTGGTCCCCACTCACCTGGCCCCACCTGCTCCCCACTCACCTGGCCCCACCTGTTCCCCACTCCCCCTGGCCCCACCTGCTCCCCACTCACCTGGCCCTACCTGCTCCCCACTCACCTGGCCCCACCTGCTCCCCCACTCTCCTGGGCTCACCTGCTCCCCACTCACCTGGCCCCACCTGCTCCCCACTCACCTGGCCTCACCTGCTCCCCACTCACCTGGCCCCACCTGCTCCCCCACTCTCCTGGGCCCACCTGCTCCCCACTCACCTGGCCTTACCTGATCCCCGCTCACAATGCCCCACCTGCCTTCCAAGCACCTGGCCCCACCTGCTCCCTACTCACCTGGCCCCCCTGACCCCCACTCACCTAGCCTCACCTGATCCCCACTCACCTGGCCTCACCTGCTCCCCGCTCACCTGGCCCCACATGAATCCCACTCACCTGGCCTTACCTGATCCCTGCTAACCATGCTCCACCTGCCTCCTAACCACCTGGCCCCACATGCTTCCTACTCACCTGGCCCCCCTAACCCTCACTCTCCTGGCCCCACCTGCTCCCCACTCACCTGGCCTTACCTGATCCTCATTCACTATGCTTCACCTGCCTCCCAATCACCTGGCCCCACCTGCTGCCTACACGGCTGTCCCCCTGACCCCCACTCACCTGGCCCTACCTGCTCCCCACTCACCTGACCCTACCTGCTCTCTACTCACCTGGTCCCCCTGACCCACATTCATCTGGCCCCACCTGCACCCCACTCACCTGGTCCCACCTGCTCTCCTAATCACCTGACCTCTCTGACCCCCACTCACCTGGCCCAACCTGACCCCCACTCACCTGGCCCCACCTGATCCTCACTTACCTGGCCTCACCCGATCCCCACTAACATGGCCTCACCTGATCCCCACTCACACCTGGCCTCACCTGCTCCCCACTAACCTGGCCCCACCCTCTACCCTCTCACCTGGCCCCACCTGATCCCCACTCACCTGGCTTCACCTGCTCTCCACTCACCTGGCCCCACCTGCTTCCTGCTCATCTGGCCCCACTTGCTCCTCCCTCATATGGCTCTACCTGATCCCCGCTCACCTGGCCTCACCTGCTCTCCACTCACCTTGCCCCACCTGATCTCCATTCACCTGACCCACACATGATCCCCACTAACCTGGCCCCACCTTCTCCCTACTGACCTGTCCTCACCTGATCCCCACTCACTGATCCCCTCTCACCTGGCCTCACCTGATCCTCACTCGCCACACCTCTATCCAGTCATCCCTCAATGAGTTCTAATCACAAAACATTCATATACCAAACCAAATGGACTGAAGGTCTCAGTTCCAATCTTCGCAGACAAAGATTGGACATATATCTGGTCAGCATCAGCGAAAAGCAAACTCGCTCTTTTAAACTCAGATAACATTCTCCTTTGCTGGAACAACATCCTGGCCCGTTCATCCAAAAGTATGTCCACCTACCCCCAACCTTCTTTATTTGGTGCACTCAGTGAGGCACCATGACACTCGTATGGAGGATTGTTCTTGAGGTCAAGGACTCTGGATCTGAGTATACACTCTAATAAGTCTCTACAACCCAGATACACCCCCCATGAAAGGTTGTACTACACAAACTTGTACACAATATTATCAACAAACTGATTTCATACATCTTCGTGGCTACCAGGCAAACTAAATTATTATTATTATTATTATACAGTATTTATATAGCGCCAGAAAGGTTTGCTCAGCACTGTACATTATAGTGGGGGACAGTACATGAGACAATACAGTAACAGTACAATACACGAGGGGTTTGAGGGCCCCGCTCTTTTGAGCTTACAATCTAGGAGAGAACATGGATGTCTCTCAACGTTAATAGAGTTACTGACACAATGAAGAATGAAAACTAACAGCAATATGGAAAAATATTCCTAGAAAAATCATGAATAGAGAGCAACAATGGGTGACCTACCTATGGCCCACAAAGCTTTGAGGTACTACTTCTGATGAGGGACAGAGAGCCCCAATTCCCAGACTCTGTGCTGCCCATCTTTGTCATCTCTGTTTCTTTTCTTTTCTATATCTGCACTACTCCACACTCAGCCCTTCTTTCTCCAAGTCCATTTATACTCTCAAACTTTAATACTTACCTTGCTATCCAGCAATTTATCCACCACATCTATTCGACATCTAGGTGACATAGTGGTAATTCCTATAGTTGGACTACATTCTCATGTAATGTTATGTATTATTGTGCAGATGATGAGAAACGTGTCAACTCTTTGAATTATGGTTGGATCTTCTTTAATGGATCTTCTCTGATGGAGCTCCTATGATGGATCTTCTATGATGGATCTGCTATGATAGACCTCCTAGGATGGATCTTCTAGGTTGGATCTCCTATGATGGATCTTCTAGTATGGATCTCCTATGATGGATCTTCTAGAATGGATATCTTATGATGGATCTTCTATGATGGATCTCCTAGGATGGATCTTTTAGGTTGGATCTTCTAGTATGGATCTCCTATGATGGATGTTCTAGGATGGATATCTTATGATGGACCTTCTATGATGGATCTCCTAGGATGGATCTTCTAGGTTGGATCTTCTAGTATGAATCTCCTATGATGGATCTTCTAGGATGGATCTCTTATGATGGATCTTCTAGGATGGATATTCTACAATATATCTTCTTTGAAAAATCTGCTACGATAGATGTTTGAGGATGGACCTCAATGATGGATCTTCTAGATTTAGCCTTCCATGATAGATCTTTTAGGATGGATCTCTTATGGTGGATACCTTAGGATGAATCTTCTACTATGGATCTTCTATGATGGATCTTCTTTGATAGATCTCCTATGATGGATCATCTAGGTTGGATCTTCTAGTATGGATCTCCTATGATGGATCTTCTAGGATGGATCTCTTATGATGGATCTTCTAGGATGGATTTCTTATGATGGATCTTCTACAATAAAACTTCTTTGATAAATCTGCTACGATAGATGTTCGAGGATGGACCTCAATGATGGATCTTCTAGGATGGGCCTTCCATGATGGATCTTTTAGGATGGATCTTCTTTGATAGATCTCCTATGATGGATCTCCAAGGAAGGCTTTTCTTTGATGAATCTCCAATGATGAATCTTCTAGGATGGATCTCTTATGATGGATCTTCTAGGATGGATCTTTTACAATATAACCTCTTTGATAAATCTGCTGTTGGATGTTCTAGGTTGGACCTCAATGATAGATCTTCTAGGATGGGCCTTCCACGATTGATCTTTTAGGATGGATCTCTTATGGTGGTTACCTTAGGATGGATCTTCTACTATGGATCTTCTATGATGGATCTTCTTTGATAGATCTCCTATGATGGATCTTCTAGGATGGATCTTCAATGGTGGATCTTCTAGGATGGATCTCTTATGATGGATCTTCTAGGATAGATCTACTATGATGGATCTCCAAGGATGGCTTTTCTTTGATGGATCTCCAATGATGGATCTTCTAGGATAGATCTTTTATGATGGATCTTCTTCGGTGGATCTCCTTTGATGGACATCCTATGATGGATCTTCTTTGAAGTCTTAAACTCAGATCTTCTTTGTATTCAACAACCATGTGACTTCGCGATTTCTCGATACTTTGTAACATGAAATATGTAAACATTGGTTCTTGTGTCACCTCACCACACTCACCTGTTTGTATTTCTCCCTATTTACATTAAGCCAATAAAAACATTGTAATTGAAATCTGCGGATGGGGGAGGTGAATCATTTCCTGTCATTTCACCCCTGCGGGCATTTCACTTTCAGGAAGACACATCCGTGTTTGGTGACACCTCATACCAGGAAAATACTTTTAAAACAATTTATGAGTTTTACTCCGCCTGTTCTTGGAAAGAAATACTCTGCATGTAAAGAGGCACTCCGCCTGTATAGAGAAAGAGGTACAGCAACACACCAAAAGCCCAACATCGCTCAAGGCAGCTGAAGACCTCCAGTGTATCTGCACCAAATCCACCAAAGTAGCAATGGCCACCGGTCAGATCAATTTATCTATCCATTCAGTCGTATCCGACCCTTGGCGATTGCATGGACCGTCACTCACAAGCAACTTCTTCCATGAATTCTCTTAGCAATTATTTTTACAGGGTAGGTTGCCAGGTCTTTCCCCAACCCCTACCATGCAGGAGATCCCACATGGCCAGGGATGAAACTAGGACAATTTAGACTGGAGCCAATTAACCTACCAGCATGTCTTTGGAGTGTGAGAGGAAACCCACACGAACACAGGGAGAACATGCAAACTCCATGCAGGAGGCGCCATGGTTGGGAATCGAACCCATGACCCAATTACTGCACAGCAGAAGTGCTAACCACGAAGCCACTGTGCCACCCAGATCAATTTGTATTTTAGCAAAAGATGTACATGAGCAGGAAAACATTTGGGAATTTGGGACAGGGTGACAACGCAGAGGAACACCTGGGGGATGGGGATGGAACGTTATGGCCATATGGTGACTAGGATGGATCATACCTGTGCAGTGTGTTAGCATGGCTTCTTGTAGTCTCCACCAGGGGGCCATGTGACAGGGTGACAACAAAGGAGAACAGTTGATTGATGGGGACAGAGTGTTGTGACCTTATAACAGGAAGTGCCTAAGAAAGGACCTTCATGGCAGGATCACCAAGGATTATGTCAACAAAGCCTGCAGAATTCAAAAATTGAAAATTACTTTTGAAGCACGTGCATGTTAAAGGTGTTATGAGATTTGACCTAATTCAGGTCACCTCCTTTAATTACAGACATACAGAAAATTATACATGAAAAAGCTCTTAGAAAAAAATACATTAAAAAAGTTCTCTGGGAGCGGGGAGCCCTTCAGGACTTGGGGGCCCAGGTGACACCTAGCTCACCACCTCTAGGTAGATCTCCTATGATGGATCTTCTAGGATGGATCTTCAATGGAGGAACTAGAATGGCCCCCTCTCCCAGAGAACTAGAATGGCCCCCTCTCCCAGAGAACTAGAATGGCCCCTGCTCCCAGAGAACTGGACGGCTGGGGAAATTGGGCTCCGTCCAGAACCCCAAAAGAGCTTCAGATTTTGTATTGAAAAGTTCTTATTTTCCCCGCAGATTTTATGGGAGCCAAAGTCACCCTTCCCAACACCATTTTTTAAATTTTTACTGTTTATGTCTGCCTTATTCCAACCCCGGGGGAATGCCAATGAATGCTGGTGAACCCCTGATGAATGCTGGGGGGAAACCCCGATGAATGCTGGGGGAAGGCACCAAGTGACACCTTCTGGGGGGGGGAAAAAACAAAGAGACGAATCACTCCTGTTTTTTTTGCTATCTATATGTATATAACGTAAATTCCGTTTGGTGTTCATTCACGCAGGAATCATAATCTTTCCTATAAATCATTAGACAATTTCCAGACTGACACTTCTTTTTTAAAAAAAGTATTTCCTCGAAACGAGGAAATAAAACTTTTAAAAAAAAATACTGGTGGGCATGTCCAATGTCCCTGAAATGCCCCAAACCCACCATGTCCGCAAGCCCCCCTGAGCACCATATTCCGGACCACCAACTGAGCACCATGTCCATATACACCCCCGAGCACCATGTTTTTTGGGCTGCCCCTAGCACAAAATTGTGGACCACCCCTGACACCATATTCCTGGGCCACCCAAAAAACACCAGTCCATGGATACCCCAGACACCATATCCCCGGACTGCCCTGAGCACCATTCCCTGAACTGCCCCCCCGAGCATCATGCCACAAACCGCTTCGAGCACCATATTCCGGCCACCAAACTGAGCACATGTCCTGGACTACCCCCGGGCAACCATGTCCCGGACTGCCCCGACACCATGTCCCCCGGACGCCCCTGACACCATGTCCCTGAACTGCCCCCCGGCACCCTGTCCCAAACCCCTTCGGTACCAAATTCCCGGACCACCCAAATGACATCATGTCCATGGTTTTCCCCAGAGCACCATGTCCCCCGGGCTGCCACTGAGCACCATAATTTTTGGACCACTCCTGGCACCATGTCCCCCAGACCCTCCCCCGACACCATATTCTGGGCCCCCCCCCAATAAATGTCCATGGGCTGCCCTTTAGTACCATTTCCCCAGACCCCGCCCCTGACACCATGTCCAAAAAAAAAAACCCCCCCTGAGCACTATATTCCTGACCCCAACTGATCACCCTGTCCTAATACCCCTGAACACCAATCCCCTGACCCTCCCAAAACACCATGTTCCTGGGTTGCCCCGAGCACCCAATTTTAGACCACCCTGGTACCCTTTCACAGACCACCCTGA
>CATNWA010002269.1:0-31808 GCA_951230385.1 Staurois parvus
ATAGAAAAAAAAACAGAGCTTCCTTCATTTCAAGCCCCCCCTCACATCTAGAACAACAGAACTTAAAGTGGACTTGCAGGCTCGACATTTCCCTTTTGTAAATTACCGGATTGACAATTACAGAGTTGAGATGTTTCTTTTAAAACTTCCATGAGAAGTCTGACTTGTATGTGTCCACTTGAATCCTAATGGGGCACCCTTTTCTCATTCGTTCTTCTCTGAGTAAATTCTGTACTGATACACTGTACCTGTATAAAAACAGGTGTTCTCTACTTGGGCCCCTCAAGCATCCAATGATGTTCAAAGTACTGGGATATGCAAAAGGATCTATCGCCCCCACAGAAAGTGGGACATTTGCATTTCTTGTATATAGATCTTAGAGTTTGAAAGCTGCTATAATTTCTCTTAAACTTTGAGGGTTAATAACACTTCACTTTAATAAATTTTCCTGTTCTGGAGACAATTGTTTTCAGCAGACAAAGAAGGGGACGATAAAACTCCCAGCAGGGGCACGGGATCGAAAAAATTATATTTATTAGTAGATTTAGGCAAGGCTAGAATTCGGGTTAGCTTGTTTTTGGGTATCTGTGTCCTTGCTGTAAATATTCTGTAAGAGAGAAAAAACTAATGGAGCCCTGGATACTAGAAAATGATCATGGTGGTTCTAATCCTTTCCCGCTCTTTCAAAGCTGAAAAAAAAAAAAAAAAATAAGCATAAACTAGTAGCTTACCTTAATGAATTTTTAATTGCTCCCATGATTTTTTGTTCTATTTTTCCCTTCCCTTTCGTGCAGGGTCACGCCTAACCTTGTGAACTCATTTTTCTCATTGTTGATTACCCAGGTATTTCTGACAAATTGCTTTAAATTACTTGTACCATTGTGCAGCAACATCCAAGAGCATCAAGAGGGCATCATAGAGAGAATTTTTTTATCCCTCACGGAGAAAATATTTCTATTGACTGTAACCTTTCTTTCATTGTTTTCAGCTTGAGTCATCAGCTTCATGACTCCTAAGCTGGCCAGACATTAACCACTTGCCTACCAGGCACTTAATACCCCTTCCTGCCCAAGCCAATTTTTAGCTTTCAGGCACTGTCACATTTTGAATTTCAATTGTGCAATCATGCACCACTGTGCCATATGACATTTTTATCATTTTTTCACACAAATAGAGCTTTCTTTTGGTTTGGGATTTAATCGCGCTGGGTGTTTTTTTTTTGGCTATAAACAAAAAAACAAAACATTTGAAAAAAAAGTTTTCTTTGTTTTATTATAAAATTTTGGGCAAACAGGTTTTTTGGTTTCCTTCATGATGGCATTGATGAGGCGGGCACTGTGGGCACTTATAGGTGGCAGGGAAAAGGATGTTTGCACTTATAGAGCAATAAACGAGCATGGGGGCAGGGTTGGCGGCATGATGGTTGGCAAAAGGTGGGGGGGGCCTGCTGGGCATAAAACTCAGGGCACTGACCCGGTCGGAGCCCCTGAAAAATCAGTGCCGATTTTTATTCTGAAAAATTGCCTTTTAACGGGGGAAAAGTGAAAAACCGGCAACTGCATTTATCGGGATTCCTGTGTCTTTGGACACAGGGATCAGGGGAAAAAAAAAGGGCCGTTTGTGTTTTGGCCTTTTAAAAAAAAGGTTTAAAGCTGTGCCCCGGGGGGACCACAGCAATAAAGGAGATCAGGGGTGAGCACCGTGGGGGCGAGGGGGGGGGTGTGTCGGGAAAGGGACAAATTATGCGCCCTCCCAAAAAGGGGAAACCCCCGTGTAGCTGTTATTAGTATAGCCCTTGTTAAAGGGGTTTAAACACCCGTTTCCCCCTAATTTAATTTCCATTCCCAGGGGTTTGGGGAAATCATTTCCCCTGTTGCTGTTTTTTGTCCTGACAGGGGGGGAGTTTTCCCCCCTTTTGCCCAAAATCCCCAAAGAAATTTGGCCACCGCACTGATTGTTTTTTGGGAAAAAAACCAAAAAGGCGGGTTTTGGGGGAGATAATCGAATTGGGGGTAAAATCTTGTCCAAACATGGACCCAAAATTTCGGTAAAATTTCCCTCCATGAAAGGGTGCCCTTATAAATTATTTTTGACCCATTTCGTTTCTTTTTTTCCCCCCAAAATAGAGTTTCTATGTGGACTGAAAGTTTTTATACTAAAGCAAACAAGGGTTTTTACCATGCGGGGAATTTAAACAAAAAAATTTTATTTTCCCTTTGTTTTGGGAATGGAATCAATTGGGGCTTTATTTTTTGGGTTTTTATATCCGCCCAAAATTTCAGTTTTAAAGGGATGAAAAAAAATTGCTCAATGCGTTATACCCTGGGTTTTTGGTGCTTTGGGGGAAGAATTTAAAAACTAATGGGGCTTTTAACACAATCCCTATTGTGCTACGGTGCTTTTTGACTTTGCACCTGGAAATGCTTTTGAAACCCAAGTGGACAGGCTGAAGATTTGGGATTCCTCTTTTTGCATGCGGGAATATTTGGGTTTAAAACATTGGGGGGTTTTATGTACAAAAGAGCCCTTTCAAAACTTGTGCGACATGCCCGTGCGACACTCCCTTTTTCCCCAACAAACCCACCATTAATATTTGGGGCGCCCTTTAAAATTTATTTTCCTTGCAAAACTTTGGTCCAATTTTAATGCAATTTCCCGGGGCCCAATAGACTTCAATGAAAACCCTCCAAAAGTCCATAAAAATCACAAAAAATTTTTCCCGGGTCGGGCTTTTTTTTGGGGGTTGATAGTAAAAAGGGATAGCTAAAAAGAGGGGGAAATTTTTTGAGTGGATAGTAAAAAAATTTTTTATTTTTGACTGTGGTGCTTGTAGTTGTTTTATTTTTTTTTTTGGGTCTTGCAAAAAAAGCTTTTATTTTTAAAAAAACCCGTTGTTCAATAGAAATTTTTTTTTTTAATTTTCCCCATTTTTGGCTTCCCTGTTTTAGTTTGCTGGACCTTTGACTAAGGGGACTTTTGGGATAAGTGGATTTTAAAAAAAACCAGAAAAGGAAAAACGACTTTATAACAGGGTCTCCAAACCCTTTAAAGGACAAAACTAAAATTTTTTCCTTTTTAAAAATTTGCCCTGGGATAAGGGTGTTTTTAGCAGGGGGGGAAGGGTTTTGGGGAAGTAGGGGTTTAGGGAATGCAGAAAATGGAGCAACACTCCAGGAGGGATACCGCTGTGGACAGATGTTCGCGGGTTTCCCCCCCTTTCCCAAAAAACCCTCATGTTAATAGGGGGAGGAGCAAGTTCCCAAACACGGGGGCAAAAACCGAAAAATTAAAAAGGGGTTTCTGCCTCTGGAGTAGAAAGGGGATTGATCCCGGAGAGTGGGGGGGCTAAACCCGGATTATCGGGTTTAAAAAGGGATGGGTTCTTTTTCGAGGGGGAAATGGTAGGGGTCACAAAAAAGGAAGGCCCCCCTGGGTTTGTACCCCTAAAAAAATTCCCAAGGGGTGGGTGGGGGGTGGCAAGTTTCGGGGTGTGGCAGCCCGGAAAGTCACTGCAAACCCTAACATGGGAGGGAAAGCCCAATCTGGGAGGGGTGGTGAGGGTAGTGCGGGAAAAGGCTTAGACAGCTGGTGGTAGGGGGGAATTCAATAATCAAAAGGACTGATAAAAATTCTTTTGTCGCCGGGGATCGCCTAAAACCAAATGGTTTGCTGTTTTTGGGTTCCCAGGGTTCGGGATGTGGAGGGAAGGGGTTGAAAAAATTACGGGGAAGGGGGTTGGGGTTATGACCCGGGCGTTTGGTTCATTTTTGGAACCCAATGAAAGAAAAACGGGAAGGGCGGGGGTCCTTAAGAACCCAATTTAAAGAACATTTTTGAAAGTTAAAGGGGGAAGGACCTAAAAGGTTGTTGCTCTGAAAAAAAACCTGTGCCATAATTTAAATCAGGAAAGCCCGGGGGAGTTTAAGAGAACAAAAATCCATGGTAAAATAGGGTTTTAAGAGGGAAGGTTTGGGGTTTCAGACACTGGCAATTTTCATTGGGGTAAACCCTTTTAAATTTCAAGAGAGGGTTTTAAACCCCCTAAAAAAAAGGGTGGTTGTTTGTCCCTGGGGGAGAGGTTTTGAAAAGGCTGGGGGGGAGTATTTAAAATGGAAATCGGGGGATGAGGGAGAATTAGTTTTATAATGGGGTAGCCCGATCGACAGGGTTTAAAGTATTAAATTTGGGGGGTGGAAGGGGGGGGATGGGCTTAGGGCCCGAAAAGAGGGTTTCCATGTTACAAACAACCAGGGGAAATTTGGGTTTCCCTTTTGGAAAGAAAAAAAAATACGTGTAACAAGGTTCAGTGTTTTAAAAGTGTTTTTTCACCAACCGCGAAAGTTGCCAACCCAAAAATTTAGGGTGTGTTGGAAGTTTTTGGTGAAAAGAAAACTATGTTTTAAAATTTGATATTGCGGGGAATTTTGGGTCCCTTTTCTCCTGACGGGGCCATTAATATTCCTGGCTTTGTTTTTTCTTTTGGAGGACGGGGGTTAAATGGGAAAAGGTGGGTGGGGCCCTAGTTGAGGGGAAAATTTTTTAAAGGGGCTGAAGTTTTTATGGGGGGAACTGCAATGGGGGGGGGTTTTAAAACAAAGGTAATCTTTGGGTTTGTTATAGGCCCCCCCGTGTTAATGAGGGGGGTGGAGTTTCGCCCCTTGCCCCAAAATCAAAAAGGGTGAAAGGGCTGGGACAGTGTTAATAAGGGGGGTTTTTAAAAACTCCCCAGAAATTGACTGGGAAATTTGGACTGCGGGCCCAGTTAAAGGGCAAAATTTTTTAAAACCCTACTAAGGCAATTTTATGGTACATTTTAAAAAGGGGGCCCCCTACGGGGAATGATGCTCTGTTGGCCTGGAAATTTTCAACCCCTTTGCAGTTATTAATTACAATGTCCTAAAAAAGAAAATTGGGGTGGGCAGGGGGACTATAACTTGATTTTTTTTATTGTTGCGTAAACAGCGAGCCCCGGGGGGAAGAATAAAAACGTAAAATTTAAAGGGAAAACTTTTTCCCAAGGGTGAGAGCTGCTCCCCCAAAGCCTTTGGAATGGGGGGGAAATTTTGGGAAACGATGAAACAAAAAACAAAAAAGGGGAGTTCCCCTTCAAAAACATCTATGTAAAAACCCCATTTGAAAAAATAAAATTCCCCATGGGCAAACAAAAAAAGGGGGGCCAAAAATAAAACCAATGGGGCTTACGGCCAAATTTAAAAAAGCTATAGATAATAAAAAAAGAGCTTTTATTAAATATAAAAATAAAGGGGAACTTATAATCTTTTAAAACCCAAAAACAAAGAATATAAAAAGCAAAAAGGAAAAAAAAGGCGGCAAAAATTGAAAACAAATGACATTTTCCAAAAAAAAGCAGGCCATCCCAAAAAATTCTTCAAATATAACAAAAACTAGTAAAAAAAGGGCCGGCCCGAGCATGGGCCCCTTTTCAAAAAAATCAGGTGTTTTATGGGGAAAAAAGAGAAGGGGAAAAAATTTTTTAAAAACCTTCCCTTTGCTTGTGTATACAAAGGAGCATGGGGGGGGGGGGGGTCTTGCCCAAAAAGAGCATGGTATTTTTACAAGCTCTAATGAATCCACATTGGCTCACAATTGATAAGATCCCAAAAAAATTTGACAGAAATTAAAAAGGAATAAAAACCCCCTGGACCGAAAGGCATACACCCCCAAAAGGTCCATAAGGAATTGAGCTTGTTCCCTTTAAAGGCATTGTTTTGGGTTTTTAGGGGCTTTTTTAAATGACTGGCATATTTGCACTGGATTTGGGGTAAGGCCAAAGTGGTTCCAAAAATTTTTAAAAAAGGGTCAAAAAACTTTTTCCAAGTAATTTAAGAACCCGTTAGTTTTAAATTTATAGTTGGGGAAGATATGGAGAGTTTACTAAAGAAAATAGTTTAAATTCTTTCTGGAAAAAAAAAATTTTAGGAAAAAGACCCCCCATGGATTTATGAAAGACCCGAATTGCCAAAAAAAATTGATTTTTTTTATGAAGAGGTGACAAAAACTTTGGAAAAAGGGGTGATGGTGGGGCTGGGATACTTGGGGTTTTTTCAAAAGCGTTTGGGGACAGTTCCCCCCACATGTTTAAAGTGTAAGGGTTTTAAAGTCTTATGGGGTTGGGGAAAAAACTTGTATGTTTTAATTGGGGTAGAAAAAACTTTGGGGTGAAGATGGGTATTCAAAGAGTAGGGGGGTTAATTTTTAATTTATACCCTTTAATGGGGTTAAAAAGGGTTTGGCAGGGGGGTGTAACCCCCGGTGCAGTGTTGGGGCCCTTAAAAAAAAAATTATAAATTAAACAATAAAGGGGGGGGTCTTTAAAAACCCATTCCGGTTTTGCAGAGACCCCAAGCCCAGGGGCCCTAAAACCCCTTACCCGGGCCCCAATTTCAACACCCAAGCCTTTTAAATTGGGGCCCTTTTCTAAAAGAAAATTTAAAGTTTTAAATTTAAGGTTTTTAAAAAAGGGGCCCAAAAATTTTTTGGCCTGCACATTTAGTAAACGCCCAATTTGGGGGTTTATAAAAACCAAACAACCCAAAAATTAAACCCCCCTTAATTGACACTAAACCATTTGGGCCTTTTTAATGGGTTGTGCCCCAAACCTTTCCCCCCTCCAACCCCCAAATGTCCCCGGGGTTTAAATTTTTATTGAAAATTTTTTAAATTTTTTTCCCTATGAAATTAACCCCTTTAAAAGATTCCCCTGTTTTCAAATTTTTTCCCCAAAACCCAAAGTTTAAAAAAAATTTTTTTTAAAAAAAACAAAATTTTTTCCCCCCAAAATTTAAAAAAAAAGGGCCAACCCCAAAAAAAAACTCCCTAAACCATCCCCCAAAAAAAACCCTTGGATCCCCCCAAAATGAAATTTAAAAATAAAAAAAAAAGGACCCCCCCCCCCCCAAAAAGATTATTAAAAATTTTCCCCCGAATACCTTAGAAGGGGGAACCCCCGTTTTTGGTAAACCACCGCCCTTCCCCTTTGTTTTTTTTCCCCCCAAAATCTCCCCCCCCCAAAAAGACAAAACCCCAACCCTTTAAAAGCCCCCCACACCAAAACCCCAAAAGAAGAAACCCCGGGGAAAAAAGATTGGAAAAAAGGGGGTTCCCCCCCCAAAAACCCCCCGGGGGTTCAAAAACCCCCCCCGGAAAAAGAAATTTGGAGAACCCTACCCCAAGCCCATTTTCCAAACCCTTGACAAATCCCGGGACCCGGGACCCCCGTCAAGAATGCTTCCCCCGCCACCAATTTTTTAAAATTTGGCGGAAATTTCCTTTTTTAAAAAGAAAAAGTTTTTATAGGTTTTCCCCCTATAATTGCAAATACAAAGCCCCATGGAAAAGAAAACCTTTCCAAAAAAAACCCCCCCCAATTTCGCCAGTGCATGGATTTTAAAATTCCCCCCCAAAAAAAAGGGTTTAATCCAACCTTTTCTGACCCCAAACTGCAAAAGCAGGAATTTTGGTATGCACTTTTCAAACTGGCCCTGGTCCTCCCTCTCCTCATTGGTTGAGAAAGCAGCAGGAGCCATTGGCTCCCACTACTGTCAATCACAGCCAGTGAGCCAATGAGGATAGAGCAGGGGTAGGCTGTCTTATGGATGCATGCTCAATAGCAAGCATGCATCAGTGCCTCCATAGTAAGTGGCTTGCTACTGGGGGCACTGATCAAGGGGGAGGAGCCAGGAACACCGGTGGGGGACCTGAGAAGTGGATCGGGGCTGGTCTGTGCTCTTCACTGTGCACAAACCACTGCATAGAGCAGGTAAGTATAACATGTTCATTATTTGTTTTGTTTTTTTTTAAATCCAAGCTTTTAATACCGCTTTAAAAAATATTGTATTTATGAAATTGCATTAACATGTTAAAATGTATATGAGATGCATACTTTAAAGGTCACTGACCTCAAGCATACAGCCAAGGCTGCTTTAACCAGTTAAAGTGGTTCTAAAGTCAAAACATTGTTTTACATTATTGCGTTCCCTACAATATAGCAATCATAAAATGTTACTAAACCCACAACAGTAAAATCAGTCTATATATGCAGTAAAGCATGCTAGTTATACTCACTGTGGAAACTAAAGGGTTAATCCTCTGCATTGTGTAAAAAAAGCAGTTTGATCCTGACTTCTCTGCTCCTCTTGTTCAAATGTCCATGTCTTATCTCCTGATAAGACAGACTGAACCATAGTTATTCTGCACATGCTCAATTTAGTGTGTATTACTAGAGAGGTTTTTTTTCTTCCTGGGAGAGTGCATGTGATCAGCGCAGGACCAATCAGCAGAAATAAAACTCCTTCTACAAGCTGTAACCAGTGCTCTTCTGCTGAACACTGACAGAAGTAACAAGACCGCTCTAACTGCTGATGAGAAAAGGTATTTAGCAGTTAATATTTACTAAAATAATTGCACTTCCATGTTGTGTGTACGGTGGGAGACCAGATATAGTGAATGCAGGGTCCTGGGTTTAGTAACACTTTAAGCCCAAAAGAAAGTGTAGCATCCTCTAGTTTGCTACTAGTGTTAGTGTAGGTAAATTTATTATGGTATGATTCATGGTAACTGTGTGAGTCTATAATGAGGTCGAATTACTGCAGGTCAGGCTGGGTGACTCAGCAGGTTGAGACTCTTATCGCCTCCACTTTGTTCTGGAGGTCCATGGAAACTTCCAGAATCCAGTGGGTGGAGGGGGTGGAGACCTAAATCTGCATGTTTATGGGAGTGTGACCAGTCCCAGGAGGCACAGTTAGTGTGGTATGGCTAACCTATAAATATGATAGAGCCATGCTAACAAGGGTGTTGGATAGAAGATAGAGTGCTGAGGAGGCTGTCAGTGGCTGGGGAGGGGTCCCTTAGGTCTAGGGGGTGCTTTGTCTCCAGGCTGGGCTCGGCTTCGCTGCCTCAGGAAGGTCCAGTCTGTTTCACGGTCTGAAACAGGATCATTGCCTGGTAGCGATGGGAGCAAGGAGGACAGAGTGAGTACATCGGCATACCAGGGATTCACAAGGGGAGAGGTTATTATATGCAGCAAGCTTTCAAAGGAGGGTGCTGTGCTTAACCCTTTATTCTTGTCCTGGGAGATCTTCAGAGCATTCAGGGAGTGCTGGTAGTTTCTGCAGGCTGTGGAGCTTTGAGCAGTTCTACAGGGGAGAGGAGATACTTCTGCATGTACACTATATTGCCAAAAGTATTGGGACACCCCTCCAAATTATTAGATTAAGGTGTTCCAATCACCTCCATGGCCACAGGTGTATAAAATCAAGCACCTAGGCATACAGACTGCTTCTGCAAACATTTGTGAAAGAACTGTGTGCTCTCAGGAGCTCAGTGAATTCAAGCATGGTACCGTGATAGGTTGCCACCTGTTCAATAAGTCCATCCATGAACATTCCTTGCTACTAAATATTCCACGGTCAACTGTTAGTGGGTATGTATACCAAAGTGGAAGCAACTGGGAACAACAGCAACTCAGCCATGAAAGTGGTAGACCATGTAAACCGACAGAGTGGGGTCAGCACATGCTGAAGCGCACACTGCGCAGAAGTCACCAACTGTCTGCAGTCAAAAGTTAAAGACCTCCAAACTTCATGTGGCCTTCAGATTAGCACAATAGTGTGTAGAGAGCTTCATGGAATGGGTTTCCATGGCTGAGCAGCTGCATCCAAGCCTTACATCACCAAGTGCAAGGCAAAGCGTCAGATGCAGTGGTGTAAAGCACGCCATCACTGGACTCTAGACCAGCGGAGACATGTTCTCTGGAGTGACAAATCACGCTTCTCTGTCTGGCAATCTGATGAATGGTACTTGCCTGACTACATTGTGCCAAGTGTAAAGTTTGGTGGAGAGGGGATTATGGTGTGTGGGGTTGTTTTTCAGGGGTTGGACTTGGCCTCTTAGTTCCAGTGAAGGGAACTCTAAAAGGTCAGCATACCAAGACATTTTGGACAATTTCATGCTCCCAACTTTGAGGGACGGCCCCTTCCTGTTCCAACAATAACTGCGCACCAGTGAACATAGCAAGGTTCATAAAGACAAGGATGAGCGAGTTTGGGGTGGAGGAACCTGACTGGCCTGCACAGAGTCCTCACCTCAACCTAATAGAACACCTTTTGGATGAATTAGAGTGGAGACTGTCAGCCAGGCCTTCTCATCCGACATCAGTGCCTGACCTGACAAATGCGTTTCTGGAAGAATGGTCAAACATCCCATAGATACACTCCTAAACCTTGTGGACAGCCTTCCCAGAAGAGTTGACGCTGTAATAGCTGCAAAGGGCAGGCCAGCTCAATATTGAACCCTACGAAATATGACTGGGATGCCATTAAAATTCATGTGCTTGTAAAGGCAAGTGTCCCAATACTTTTGGCAATATAGTGCAATTTGCAACAAGCTAAGCTACCTTTCAGAGGAGCCTGAGACTCCTTAGCCCGTAAGCGGCTTTTGCTACTGATCTGTAAAAGACTACACCGTATTCATGGAAAAGAACACTCCAGGATCTTTTTCTGTATGTAAGAAGGAAGTTGTCCTTGTGCATTGCTTCATTCAATTTGGGCATTCCATAATCCCTATTACCCTATCCAAGTTGTCTTGGAAATTCGCTTTAACGAATTTCTCCTTACGTGAGTACTCGCAGTTGGATGCGCAGAAATCCCCCATAAAGCTGTGCGAATCTCGCTTACCACGACTGCAGCTAAATTACACGATTCCTGCCCATCCAAATACTTTGGTTCTGTTGAAATGTGGGGGTGGAGCTCCGTTACCCTAGAATGATCAAACGACACTCAGGATGGTGTTGCAACTCACATAAGGGCCGGCTTCAGGCTCAGCTCTCTGTTTTATTAAAAATACACACATGCCCCCCACATGAATAAAGTCAATCCCCTCCCACCGAACAATGCAATGGGGATATGCCTATACACAGGATGTTACATTCCAATTGGAGCATAGCCTTTCCTATTATCTATCACTGATCCTCCCATGAGTCTTCTGAGGTCAGCAGACTTCCTCCCATTCCCCCCCATGAGCCATCTGAGGTTATTTTCCTGTCCTACTAGCTTCTATTGGTATGTAAATTCTCTGCACAAGCATCTCCTAAAAAAACATCCATCCAAGATACAGTTCAGATTAGTAATGGCTTGTAAGATATGCATAAGCCTACACGTGGAGTTCACACCGCTTGGCGCCTTGCGTTACGAAGCCCACGTGGTACTATGCTGCTGATATGTGGATTACAGGCCCCACGGTCTACTGACAGCAGCATTCGCATCGAATGCTGTGGTGGTATACACGCCGGTCTATAAGCGCAGATCTGCCATCTCATCCATTACCAGGCTGAGTACTGTAATACATACATTGTACATGCGCATGGCCCAATTGCAGCCTTCAGAGCTTTAATTAAGCCACACGAGAGAGACACAATATGAATAACACGAATATAATGACACATTTAAAGTTCGACCAACAATACAAAATTTCCATGACATTCCCCTCCTGTTTTATCATATTCTCCTCG
The DNA here is from genome assembly GCA_951230385.1 of Staurois parvus. Taxonomy (NCBI): domain Eukaryota; kingdom Metazoa; phylum Chordata; class Amphibia; order Anura; family Ranidae; genus Staurois; species Staurois parvus. Next base: position 11,528 of record CATNWA010002269.1, read on the forward strand.
TGTCCCTTCTTGATCTTCTTCAGCTTGATGGGTGTAGTCTCAAACTTCAAAGAGTTCCTGTAGTTGTCCCTGAGAATAAAGCTCCACGGGGTACCTGAAACAACAAGACCGACGCAGACTCGACGCAAACAGGCTTGATTGAAGCGATGATCCTCAAGAGCGTTGGAACCTTCACTACAGGAAGGCTCTTGCAAAAACCACAAACAGACTTGTGGTATGAAATAAAGCTTGTGATCCCACGGTGGTCTGGGGAGATCCAGCAATAGATTCTCAAATTGCCCCTGCAGACGGGGCCACACAAGGCTGGTCTCGACCCAGACAGTTTTCCAAATCGCAGACACAAACCATGATGAGGCTTGAAGCATGCTTGAAGGTCTTGGAGAATGTGGTCTTCAGAGAGATAAATTAGAGGGAAGCCAGGACGTAATCTGTAGGAGAAGGTGGATGGTTGGTGAGGTCTTCCTCCGATCAGTGGTTGGAGTGGGATCCCAGGATCAGCCACGGGCATGGAGATGTGGTCGTCTGCCCGAGCTTGGCTTACACGGTCGATGAGGCAACAGGAACATCTCACCGCGAGGCATATAAAAGCAGATGAAAAAGAGAAGCATCAGGATATACACTCCACTTCCTTCAACCAAGATCCGATGGAGAACAGGAAATCTCCCACATCCTCCCAAACCCTTGAACGGATTCCAACCCTCACTAGCTAGAGCTCTAGCTTTTCCCTGTAGTTCACTAACTTTGTCCATATGGGCCTGGACCTTGTCATCGGTGTCTTCTATCCAAGTACAACAATCCTCTCCGATGAACTCACAGAACCCCCCTTTTGGCGGCTAAAAGATAATCAAGGGCCATCTTCTCCTGAAGCACTAAAATTCCCATCTGCCGTTGTTCTTGGGCAATTTCTCTGACAGCCTCTACGGTCTCGTTAAACATACTATCCACGATGACAGAAAAATTGTTCAGGCGCTTCATAAGTTCTATTCCCCATCCAGTCCATGAGGGGAACCAAGCCCATGCCTGGTCGCCCTCAGAGAACAGCTCTCTGCGAACTCTCCCTGCCATCCTTACCTTCTTGTGGACCATCAACTCTTCATGATCCATCACTACATAGGATGCGGGGACTAGCTTTATGAGGGCACACGAACCTTTCGCGTTCTGGGGAAATGTTCTATAGGCTGCCGAACCACACAGAAAATAGTATGGACCTGTCAGAGCAGAACAGGAGGAGTTCCTCGTTCGGCCTCTGGCACTGAGCAACAGTTGCACAGACTGGGGGATTGCTCCCTCAGTCTGCACATCACATCCGTCCTTCCAACACACGTGGTCTGGTCGGTCAGTGTGGTTACTCAGAAAGGAAGTCTGGTTAGTCAGATTGACAGTTATACCTCCCTCGCGGGTGGTAGTCCCAACAAACTTGTTACCTGTGCCAAAGCTGATGTTAAAGCACACCTGAGGGGCTGCCTAGCTGCCCAGTTACCCATAATGGACTGGTGAGGGCCCTACAAGAGCTAGAGCTAATATTGGTGCTGAAACTGATGTTACCTGCTAAAAATGTGTCATTAAGTTCTACCGACAAATGTCTACGTGGGGGCTGACTAGGGGTCCCTTGCTTTTTCATGCCGACGCGGATGTCATATAGGGCATGAAACAGCGGCCATTGCGGACATGTGATGACTGGGTGGGGGCTTAGAGCATACCCAACAGTTGGTTTTGTTGGCGGTTCTGGCTAAACGCAGGTGCATTTTAAATAAAAGGTTGGGGTATCTGCCGTCTTTTCCTCCGTTCACACACATGTAAAGGACATACAAACAAAAAGAAAAAGGAAAATGACACCCCTCATTCTCTGGTGTAGCTGAAAAGCTTCTTGCAGTGGCTTGCGTGCACCCAGTTGTCTCGTCCCTCGAGTTTGAGTGAGGTAGGTGTCGTCAGCTGGACTTGGTATGGTCCGGTGAACCGTGGCTCGAGTCCGGTTCTTTGATGTTTCTTTAGGACGACCCAATCACCTGGCTCAATAGAAAGAACACCTGTTATTGTATTTGGATCGGGGAGCGATTCGCGGACCCGATGGTGTATCTTCTGCAGCTCCCGTTGCAGAGATTGCACATAACCTGTAAGCTGTGAATGCAAAGACGACAACTGTTGAGGAAAGTACAACCCTGTTTTGGGAGGTCCCCCAAACAACACCTCGTAGGGTGACAGCCCATGTGGTTGCCGAGGGGCATTCCGGATGGAATTAGGGGGCAATGGGGAGACACTCAGGCCAAGGTTTTTGGGTATCGGCCATGATTTTGGAGATCCTGTTTTTAAGGATTCCGTTGAGACGTTCAACCTTACCGCTACTCTCGGGGGTGATATGGGGTGTGTCGCCGCTGACTCCAGTTCCACCAAAGAAAATGCAGTCGTGTCCTTTGGAAGAGAGGTTTTAATAGTGGACAAAGAAGACATGTTAGCAGAAGAGGTGTTAGTATTGTTAGTCGTGTTGCAAAATTCAGCACTGTCATTGCTGTCCTCCCCCCCCTTCTCATCTTCCGACACAGGAAGAAGAGAAGCTGGGTTAAGAATAGTGCATCGTTTGATAGTGAGGTTAGTAGGGGTTAGGAGGGCTTTCCCCTGAGAGGGGGGTACCTTGCCTTGGATGTCCTGTTTTCGCAGGACCGTTCTTGCTGCACCGGTGTCAGTGAGGCAAGGGAGGGGATATTTTAATTCCTCTAGAAAAAGATGGATCTGGGCCGACACCGATTTGTCAACTTCCTATGAGAATTCATAGGAGTTACTTACCATGGTGGTCATAGGGGCGGAGGGGACTCATCAGGAATGAACTGCCACCGACCTTTAGGTAATTGGGGACAGCTCCTCCTCATGTGCCCCGTTTGGTGGCACTGGAAGCACCTGGGTGGGGGCCTATCCTTCCTGTGACCCAGATCCCTTGGTTTTTCGTGTGGGGTCTGGGACATAAGAACTTTGGCCTTGTCTTGTTTTCTTCTATCTATTTCCCTCTCTATTGCCGCAAGAGTGGAAAGGATAGCAGGGATAGACATCTCATTATATTCGGGTCCGGCCAGAACCAGCCTTTCCCGAATTTTAGTATCGATGCCTTCCAAAAATTTGGGCCCCACAACAGAATGTGCGTCGCGGTCACCTTTACCCCTTCAGTTGGAGCATCAGGTCCAACTTCCAGATCCGCATCCAGTGCCGTCTGCTTGAGACGGCGCCAGAAGCAGGCGCTTTCCTCATTAGGACCCTGGGTGAGCTTCATCATGTCCGTAGTAGAGGTAGCACCATACATTTCTGGAAGCTTTGCCTTTAGCTGTGTACAAACTCTTTGCCCCCTGAAGTCATCTCCTCATGCGTGGTTATAGAGCACCCGCAATCACTGTACTGGCCACTTCCATGCCCACCTTAGCCCGCAGGATCTGCGCACAATCTGACCCACTCATACCATAGCTGAACTGGTTTTGTCCAAACATTCGAGCAAATCCTCTCGGATTGACTCGATAGTCCAGGAGCTCAGCCAGAATAGTGCGGATCTCTGCCGGGGTGAAGGGGACATGCCAAACTACCCGTTCCCCTAAAGTCCGTTCCCCCTGTGCATTGGGAGGACCTTCAAATTGCTGCACCCTGACTGGATAGGCCTCGGTCCGGGAAGAGTGCAAGGGCTGACCCAGCATCATCGGTGGGCTTAGATTAACCACTCGCTTACTGCACCTTCAGGTTTGAGGTCCCTCAGATCAGGGTATAGCTGGGGGGCAGGGGTCTGATCAGTGGTTCGTAGCGCTTTGATGCAATCCGCCCTGTTTCTTAACGGGTGTCTATTCCCCTTGATTCACAGATAGTCTGCAAATCGGTTGTTGAGTAGGCTTCATAGTTGGAAACAGAAGGAGCTGGGGTGAAGCAGGAAGAAGGGAGAGGTAGAGGCAGAGGCTGAGGCATAGATACAGAAGACACAGATGGTATGTCAAGAGTGACGTCACTAACAGAAGAGACAGGTGCAGTTATACTTATCTCAGCCACTGTTGGTTGTTGGGGAACCCCAGCAGACCCTGATCCTGCCTGCCTTAGTAGAGTCAGCCCTGAAAGAGCTTCCTCCACCTCTGACACCGGATCTTCCTGTTTTATTCCCTCTGGAGGCCAGGTATACATCACCTGGTTCTTCCGGACAGACACCAGTTTATGTATGCCCTGCTTCCCTAATCGGATTGACCTGTGAAGCCATAGCTGTGCGATCTCTAGTTCTGACGCCTGCATCCGTGGTTCAAATTCAGAGATGAATTTTTCCCACCTCCATGCGTCAAATGTACCTTCCCGGGGAATTTCCCATCTGGTACCCTTCGACCATTTATTCCACCTTTTGAGGGGTTCTGTAGACTTCCCCCCCAAACTCACCTTCATCAGTTGTGCAGCTGTCCTTACCCTGAAGAGGGCTGGTTCCCCCTCTCTCTTCATGGACTGACTACTGCCCATCGTGACTAGTCACTGGTATATATCCCGTCGTCCGGGTACCTGTTTACCCTGGAGCACTCGGTGGGGGATCCTACCGAGAGGCCTGATTCCACCACTTTCCAGCACAGCGTAATTTATGTGATACTTATCGATCACCCGAAGCGCATCAAGTTGGCGGTCAGACTGAGAGCACACCTCCCACTCCCACAGCGCAATTTATGCGATCCTGACCACCCGAAGTGTTTGTGGTGACCAGGCTAAGTGTTACTTCCCTGGACCGCCCACTCCCACAGCGTAATTTATGTGGTTCTCATCACCCACTGTGTTTGGCAGGCCACACCGCACAATGATGAAAGTGGCTTTTCTCTCCCTGCACACAGTAGCTAACACAAGTCAAAACAAAAAGAGGGGTTCTTGGATGTTACTTAGGGGTCACTGGTTGGGCAGAAACCTGCTAACTGACCTTTAGGAAATTTGTGTAAAGAAAAAAACTTTCCTAATACACACAGAAAAAAACCCTTTTCAACCTGAAAAACTGTTAAAAAGGACAAAGTGGATCCTTATGAAAAAACACGGGACGTTTCACAGTAAAACAATTACACAGAGGTAAACCGAAAAACTGCGCCAAAAGTAACCTTGTTGCTGACGCAAAAATCACTCATACCAGCACCGCTAAACGATCTGCGCTACACACGCAATCTTCACTGCAACCACCTAAAACCGTTTACACAAAAAGTCTGCTGGACGTGAAACACGCGACACAGCAGCTTAAAACAAACCCGCTTTTACAATAAGGAACTACTTTTAACAGGAAAAACACAAGAAAAACATAATCACTATACAAGAAATCTATGTGCAAAAACCCAGACTACACCGCGCTGATTAAATGTGGAAACACGTGAAGGGAAAACTCGCTTAACACACTTTAAATTGGCTGGCAATACGCAAATTTAAAGCTAAAAGCAAAACAAATGAAACTGTAAAAAAATTTGGATTAAAAAACACAATATGGGTCAAATGCATATAGAAAACTGCATACACATTGCATAGAGATTACTGCACATATGGTAGTCAACAAAATGGCCACCAACAGGGAAAGCACATGGTAGCCAACAAAATGGCCACCAACAGGGAAAGCACATGGTCATTACTAGAATGACCCCCACAGGGAAGCACATGGTAACACTAGAATGGCCCCCCACAGGGAAGCACACGGCAGACTCTAGCCTCAAAATTGCCTCTAACCCCTTACATAAAACAGACTTTTGGACAGAACATACACTGGACAATTACACAACAATATGAAGTACACATACAACACCAATTTGGGCACAATCACAGAACGGACATAAAACACCAACATATCACACTAACATGCACATGTAACAGAAAGGACCCCCTGCTGCATGCTTGCTGGGAGCAGTAGAGTACCACAAAACATTGTACAGACTACATACACACAGAGATCTTACAACAGTTAACAATTAACCTAAGCCTTTCAGCACTGTAATAATTACCTCACGTGGAGGGGGGTAAAGCAATTACCACAGTACCTACAGCCCACAAATACTTACCTAACACTATGCAACAACTTTTACCCGCTAAAACATATACCCGTTTAATTTTTGGTTGGAAGATTTTTAAACTTGACCAAATCCAGCCAACCAAACCACCCCTCTGCTGCTCTCCGCAGAGACAAACCCTTGTCTTTCACCCACAAATCAAGAGTTTAGGACAAAAAACGAGGTCCTTGTTAAGCGGTATTTCTTGTTAGCTAACAGAGAGCGAAATCAGCCATACGAACACGCAAAAAGCGATCCTCTTAATGGCAGAGAGACCTGAAATGTGCCGGCATACTTTTTGCTAGTTCATGATGGCCCATTCCCCCCTCGTTCTTTGTTAGCTACGCAAGAATACGCGTTAGTATCCACCAGGCTCGCCAAACTGTCTTGGAAATTCGCTTTAACGAATTTCTCCTTACCGTGAGTACTCGCAGTTGGATGCACAGAAATCCCCATAAAGCTGTGCGAATCTCGCTTACCACGACTGCAGCTAAATTACACGATTCTGCCCATCCAAATACTTTGGTTCTGTTGAAATGTGGGGGTGGAGCTCCGTTACCCTAGAATGATCAAACGACACTCAGGATGGTGGTGTTGCAACTCACATAAGGCCGGCTTCAGGCTCAGCTCTCTGTTTTATTAAAAATACACACATGCCCCCCACATGAATAAAGTCAATCCCCTCCCACCGAACAATGCAATGGGGATTGCCTATACACAGGGATGTACATTCCAATTGGAGCATAGCCTTTCCTATTATCTATCACTGATCCCCCCCATGAGTCTTCTGAGGTCAGCAGACTTCCTCCCATTCCCCCCCATGAGCCATCTGAGGTCATATTTCCTGTCCTACTAGCTTCTATTGGTATGTAAATTCTCTGCACAAGCATCTCCTAAAAATATCAGTCTGTACCTGGATGGGCCCGATACGATCTTTATTAAAACACATCCATCCAAGATACAGTTCAGATTAGTAATGGCTTGTAAGATATGCATAAGCCTACACGTGGAGTTCACACCGCTTGGCGCCTTGCGTTACGAAGCCCACGTGGTACTATGCTGCTGATATGTGGATACAGGCCCACGGTCTACTGACAGCAGCATTCGCATCGAATGCTGTGGTGGTATACCGCCGGTCTATAAGCGCAGATCTGCCATCTCATCCATTACCAAGCTGAGTACTGTAATACATACATTGTACATGCGCATGGCCCAATTGCAGCCTTCAGAGCTTTAATTAAGCCACACGAGAGACATATGAATAACACGAATATATGACACATTTAAAGTTCGACCAACAATACAAAATTTCCATGACAAAGTTATTTCTCCTAATAAAAAAACAAAAACCAAGCTCATGGACTATTCACTTACTGTGGGTGAAAGTGTGAAATAATGCATGTTGTCTGGCAGTGCAACGTTTAGGAGGACCCAGAAACACAGCAGCTGCCCTCGAGTGTAGTCCTACACAAACATTTATTATATCAGAACTTGCCTACTTTTAGATGTGATGACTACATTAGTTTTCTTTTTCAGGCTTTCATTCTTCTATTTTCACCTGTGATCCAGCCAGTAAGACTGTTTTTCAGAGGAGCAAGCTCTCTTCCAGATGTATCAGTTTACAAGGTTGAGACTAACCATTTATCTCTGACGGGTGCTTACAATAATCAGTGTTTATTCATGTAAAACCTTCACTGCTTGCTGTGGCTGATTATAAAATGTTAGCTGGACTTTTTCTTAAATGTTTAATATAACTAAATCTGCTGGTACATCTAATACTCCCCTCCCCCCAAACTGACAACGCTGCTGTCAAAAGGTATCCTCTTGTGCTCATTCATCAAGAGTGGGGGCAGTCTAATATAGGAGGTGTGTTGTTGGCCAGATCATCAGGTGAAAACAGAGGAAAAAAGCCAAAGCAAAGAAAACTAATGCAGCCTCCACATCTTTGGCAAGCCGCAGTATATTACATTTTTGGTTTTGGGTTTAGTACTGCTTTAAGGTATAAAAATGTCCCACTACCTATTCTACCCACTCCCATCTCTAAATACTTACCTGGCTCCTGTCACTGATCTAGCACTCCATCAACTGCAGCAGTGCTCCCCATAGTTTCTGATCTAACAAGAGAAACTAAGGGCAGCAAGAGATATAGGACTCTGGCTGCTGTCAGTCAGACTTCTGTGAGAAGAGATTGGGGAGTGCGGTTTACAGACGCTGTGTGTCTCTGTGAACGCACAAAGCCCTGCTAAGGAGCACACACACGAGTAGCTCCACAGCACCCAGCTTGCTAAGGAGGCACTAGGGGGAGGGAGGAGCAGATAGTGCTAGCGGGGGGACTGCCAGAAGAGAAGGTAAGGGAGCTGGAAAGTAGAACGTATTTTGAATTTTAAACAAAAAAAAATTGCATTTAGCATCACTGTAAAGTATTTCTTCATGCTAGAAATCAAAATTACTGTAGCTGCTAACTTTTAAAAATAGGACACTTACCTGTCCAGGGATCCAGCACAGTGCTCAAGTGAGCCACTCTTCTTGCCCCCGGCGTCAGCATATTTACTTTGGGAATTCGGCTGTAACTGCTTGCTACTTCACAGCTGGTTTCCCACTGCGCATGCATTAGCTGTGCTGCTCTTTGTAAATGGTCCCGCATTCAAAACCAGGTACCCAGTCCACCCAAAAAAATATAAAGTGCCAAAACTTAAAGTGGTGGGCAGACAAGTGGAAATTCCCCTTTTGGGTGAAGTTCCACTTTAAGGACTTCGGGTGTACCTTATACAATAAAACAAATGAAAAAGGCGTGGGATGAAGATGTTAGGACCCTTATCCTAATATTGTGTTACACACCCTTTAGAGGCAAGCACTGCAAACAGACGACATCTGTACCTCTCAATTAAACTTCTGCACCTACCAACAGGTAGATTAGCCCACTATTCTCAAGCAAACTGCTTCAGCTGTCTCAGGTTTGAAGGGGGCCTTCCCCAGACTGTGCACTTTTGCATTGATTGTGCCATTTTTCTATGTGTCTCATTGAATACCCCCAAATGTAAAATTGGAGCTAATTAAGACCAACTCTCTTTTGGTGTACAGAGAGAAAAACTGTCCGTTTTTATCAAAATCGAACAGATTTTGCTAGAGTGTTTCACGTGCATTAGAAAAGTGGCGCAGCATGAGCCAAATTCAAGTACCAGTTCTAGACATATGCACAAATTAGGGCATTCTTCACCACATTTAGAATGCATGAGAGACACTTTCACAAAATCTGCCTGAGCCAGTCTTTATGAATTCCCTGTCTCTATAAACATTTCGTAGGTTTCAGCTCATAGGAGACCATTTCAGAATAGTCCCATGTTTTGTTCTTAGCCATTTTCCATGTGCTTTTAGCTAGGGCAGTAGGTAATTTTTTTCCTGGGTGCGGTGGGTGAGGAAGTTCAACCTTAGGTACTCAGAGGGGAATATATAGGTAGCAGGTTTTGCACACTGTGCCAAATTGTGGGTCCTGAAAAAATGCTTTAACAGTTGGAGGGGCTTACAACGTGAGCCTACTCACGGTGTACATGGTAATACCTTCCATAGTCTACCTACAAAATATGATTTAATTACTGAGAGTGAACAGACACGGTCAAACCTCAGCACTATCATTTGTAAAAAATAGAACTCTTCCATTACATATGCTTTTCTGCACACAGTGTACCTTCAAGAAGAACTGCATTAACCGCATAAGGTCCGCCCTATAGCAGTAATACATATATATACGTGATTCGGATTCCTGCCGTGAACGCGGGCTTGGGGCGCGTGCCCGCCAACCCGGTGGTGCCGTGATTTGGTGCCCAAGAGATAAATCAACAGATTCAGGCCAGTGATGTTCGGCCTGGATCTGCTGATTGATCCCTGCCCTATCACACATCATCCTGTACCTGTGTTTACATTTACACAGGTACAGGAAATGCAATCTTATCTCAGGTCACATTTTGTCCCAGATCCACGTGAGTAAAAACAGCACATGATTACAGTAAAATCACAGCTAGGTCACATTTAACCCCCTGGTCCCCCCCAGTTAAAATCCTCACTGCCCAGTCACCAGTGTCATTATTACAGTTTACAGAAGATTTTTTTACTGATCACTGTATGTGTCACCAGCGACTTCAGACAGCATTAGCGTCCCTTCCAGATAGCGTCAGATTGCCTGCCACTACATCAGTCATCACATTTAACCTTTTGATTGCCAGGAACATGCTCACATACACAATAAACCTCCATTGCTAGTATAATGTCTGAACGGATCAATATATTTGATCAGATCAGCACTATACCAGCGTTCACAATAGTATAGTGTCCCCAAAAATGCAGCGTTAGCGGGATCAGCCCTGGTACCTGCCAGCACCTGTGTTTAGCCCTTACGCTTAATCTCCCCCCTTCTCCCCCAGCAAGTGCAGTGTCAGTAGATCACTGTCACTTGATACATTGCACATAAAACCGCAGTGTTTGCAGAATCAGGCCTGATCTCTGTTAGCGCTTGCAGTTTAAACTTTTTTGTAGCAGTTCAAGCAGTCCCTGACAGCCAGGTGCTCTTTTTTCCATGAATCGTACTAGGTACCTATAAATTTAGTGGCCAAAATGTCCAACGAAAGGTACTCTAGTAAAGAGGCCTCCAGGATTCTGAGCATGTCAGATGAGAGCGAAGGGGAAGCCTCACTGACAGAATCAGGCTCAGAATACAAACCTGTAGACAGCAGAGGCACCCTGACAGCTGAGACATAGAGGAGTAGAGGTCCCTGCTAAGGTCAGGTGTACCCGACCCTGTTCGCAGGTTGCTGAGGTGGTACAATTGCATGATGATTCTCATATGCAGCAGAGTGCCAGTACTAGTGCCACTCTACCTTTTGGTGAACTGGAAAGCACCAGTGGCCTAGTACATCCTGGTTTTATACATACCAGCACTGCAGTATCACTTGGTGACATGGCAAGTCCGATAAGTACAGTACAAGCTGGTGCAGTGGCAAGCACAAGTAGTGTCCCACAGCTACCAAGAATTCGAACATAGGCCCATAGAGCCCATAGTGTCCTTCCGGATGCAAATCCTGATTGGCAGCCCACAAATTCTGCAGCACCCATACTTCTCCCATTCACTGTCCAACCCAGAATTCAGGTGGAAACAGCAAATTTAACTATTCTTGTTTTTCACGTAAGATCTGTATACATTGATTGTAGATCAAAGTAATTTATATGCACAACAGTTTATTGTCGCCAACCCAAATTCAAACCTTGCCACACCATCTGCATGGAAACCTATTACAGTATCTGAATTTAAAGTTTTTTTGGGCCTAACCCTCAACATGGGCATTACTCAAAATAAATTAATTGCTGTTTTATTGGTCCACAGACCTGATTCATCATATGCCCGTGTGCTCTGCTGCCATGGCCAAGCATAGATATCAGAATATAATGCGATTTATGCATTCCAACGACAATACACTCTCTCATCCTCGAGGTGACCCTGAATTCGACCGGCTCCACAAATTTCGCAAATCACCTTAACCAAAAATTTGCAGATTTCTCTATTCCACAGCAAAACATCTGTTTTGATGAGTCCCTCATTAGGTTTTCTGGCCGCCTTGCATTTAAACAGTTTTCTCCCCAGCAAGCATGCCAGATGCATAAGACCTGTGAGAGGGCAACAGGCAATACATGTAAGTTTCAGATTTACGAGGGAAAAGATAGTCATGTGGAGCCCCCCAGATACCTATACTACATGGGGAGCAGTGCAAAATTGTTTGGGACTTGGTGTCATCCTTTTTCCATATAGGGTACCACTTATATGTGGAGAATTTGTATTCAAGAGTGCCACTATTTAGACAGTTGTACAATCTTGAAATTGGCACATGTGGCACCGTGAGACCTAATCGCTGGGGCTTCCCCCAACGGCTTGTAAATACCCAACTTAGAAAAGGGGAAAAAGCCTGCTTGAGAATTGATCAATTGCTCGTAGTGAAGTGGAAGGACAATTGGGATGTTTTTGTCTTCCATTCACGCAGACACGACCATCCAAATTTCCACGGCAGCTGGTGTTGTTGAGAGAAGCCCCCCTGTGTCCATGACTGTAACCTTAACCTGGGAGGGTGGACTTCAACGACCAGATAATGAAGCTGTACTTAGTTTCCTGAAAAGCCAGACTCTGGTACAAAAAAGTGTCTGTTTATTTATTTCAATTGGCTCTATATAATGCTTTTATGCTTTATAAAGCAACTAGATGTAGCGGATCCCTCCTAAAATTCCAGGAAGAGATCATCACGGCCCTTTTGTATCTAGAAAGTACTATGGCCCAAACCCCCAACCTAGATGAAGTTAGCTGGCTGCATGAGAGGCATTTTTCCAATGTTACTGTTTTATTGTTAACCATTGCTGTTTTCTTTGCAGGAATGCCATTCAGCTGTAGCACCGATCTGTTTATTCTGACAGCAACAGGGTCTTGCTCTCAGAATATACATAAGTAAGTGTGTGCAGCCCTATTGGATGAGATTGTTTATCTGCAGTTAAAAAAGAGCATATATGCCAAAGCATGGGGGTCTGGGGTGGCCAGTGGGTGGATGGCCCCTATGCTTTGGCATACAGTGGATATAAAAAGTCTACACACCCCTGGTAAAATGTTAGGCTTCTGTGATGTAAAAAAAATGAGACAAAGATAAATAATTTCAGGACTTTTTCCACCTTTAATATGACTTATAAACTGTACAACTCAATTGAAAAACAAACTGAACTCTTCTAGGGAGGGGGAGAGTAAAAATTAAAAACTATAATAATGTGGTTGCGTAAGTGTCCACACCCTCTTATAATAACTGGGGATGTGGCTGAGTTCAGAATTAAGCAATCACATTCAAACATAATATTAAATAGGAGTCAATACACATCTGCCATCATTTAAAGTGCCTCTGATTAACCCCAAATAAAGTTCAGCTGTTCTAGTAGGCCTTTCCTGACATTTTCTCAGTCACAACCTACAGCAAAAGCCATGGTCCGCAGAGAGCTTCCAAAGCATCATTGTTAATAGAGAGCTTCCAAAGCATCATTGTTAATAGGTATCAGTCAGGAAAAGGGTACAAAAGAATTTCCAAGGCAGTAGATATACCATGGAACACAGTGAAGACAGTCATCAAGTGGAGAAAATATGGCACAACAGTGACATTACCAAAAACTGGATGTCCCTCCAAAATTGATGAAAGGACGGGAAGAAAACTGGTCTGGGAGGCTGCCAAGAGGCCTACAGTAACAATCAAAGAGCTAGGATAAATATATATATAAACCTGCGCTAATAAGAACCAAAATAGATAATCAATAATCAAAAATGAAGTGTAAAACATACAGCAGCTGAACACAAAAACCCTGATACTAGGCAATCAACAATAAATACATAAAAGTGCAGCGCTTAAAAAGTTACAAATAATCATAAGAATACAATGAAAAATGTGTAAAAAAAATTCCATCCAAAAATAAAGAAAAGAAAAGTCCCAGAGGCTGTGATGAAACAAAAGAAATCCAAGGACAGTTGTTGTGTCACCAACCACTACTACAGAAGGCTTACCAGAAAGGCATGACCCCTTGTTAAGAGTGGTCAATCACGCTTTGTTAACGAATCCAGAAAGCCGGTCACTGGAAAACAGCAGATAAGGATCTTCCAAACAATGAACCTTAATTAGGGTAGCTAAACCATTCAGGATAAGGCTTGGACTCATAGTGGAAAACATGCAAAGAAAGAACGCTCAACATAGTGTAAAACCATAATAACAACATTTATTTAAAGTATGGTTGCACTCACATGTAAGCAAACATCATTAGGCATTGATTGGCAAAAAAAATTCCACATTTTCCAGTTTCCAAAATGGCCACTGGCCATTCGCGCTTGCGCAGTAGCATGTGTGTGGCTCCACCCTACACGGTTCATCACAGGTAACGTCATCAGGGACATGTCCACACACTTAACCACGCTCTTTATATAGGACCTGAAGCCCCAGAGGATCACACTTGATTGGCCACTCATGGTGAGTAAAGCAGGAAGTACACCTGAAAAGTAATCAGGCTTTAATCAACTGGGAACATTGCCATCTATTGCCAGAAGATCAAATGGCATTTAAAATTTGTATTTGTCCACCAAAGGTGTGCAAAAAATGGAACATAGCTCCACCCTGTGGTGACAATCAAAAATCATTGAAACTTACCATTTACTAAACCATCCTGCTGGAGCTGACTATTAGAGCGCCATCTAATGTTCTTATAAAGAACCACAAAAATTACAATATTAAAATATGACAAAATAAAATTATTAAAAAAGCAAGGGGCCTAAAATTTGCCCCGCCTTGTAATTTAAATAAGTTCCAAACCTTTATTGATATTCAGAGATACACACGCAAACTTAATATTAAAAGAAATCTAACTACTAATCCAGTTAGAAATCAGTCTTGTGTCTCTTCACGGTTTGTTTATTTTTATTGACAAATGCTTCATTGTTCAACCCCCTCGTTTAATATACCCTCTAATATTTCGTTTTTTGGGACTTAGTCCTTAAAGATCTTGAGCCAGCAAGGATCAAGAATATCAAACCGAGTAAAGATATCAGTCTAGGAATGGAAAAATTTTGTCCAAGGAAAGATTTCGTTTTTCGTCCCGCTGACAAAGGTGGCATGACTGCTATTCTGGATAAAACTTTATATGATAATGAGTTGGCCAGATTGTTATCGGATGAGGACACCTATATGGGTCTTAGGGGTAACCCTGTATTACAATACAAAAAAGAACTTGTGGTCCTAGTTGAGAGGATATAAGGATGGTATTCTGTAAAAAAACGAAAAAGATTTCTTTATCCCTTCTGCTCCAAGGTTACCTGTAATATATTGTTTATGAAAAATACATAAAAGTATGGATAATCCTCCAGGTAGACCTATTATCAGCAGCATAAATTCAATTACAGCTCTGCCAGTAAATACATTGATACATTTTTGCAGCCTTTGGTGGTGAAAACCCCTTCATATTTAAAAGACACAAAACATGTCATTAACATACTAGGTAATATTAATTGGAAGCCGAACTATCTATTGGTAACCGCAGACGTGGCTTCTTTGTACACATCAATATCCCATCAATTACGACTTGAAGCAGTAGGATCCTTCCTGAGTAAGGATGGATCTATCCCGGAGATGCAGAGAAATTTTGTTATGGATCTTCTTCAGCTCTGTATGACCCATAACTACTTCTGGTATGGTGGCTCATATTACTTGCAGAGGAAGGAGGTGGCCGGGGGGCTAAATTTGCACCCAGCATGGCCAACCTCTTCATGGTCAAGTGGGAGGAGGATGTTGTTTTACGGGATCGCAGACCAGAATTAATATTTTGGAAACATTTTATCGACAATATCCTCTGTATCTGGGAGGGAGACGTTGAATCTCTTGACTCACTTCTAACATTCCTCAATGACAATCAAAGAAGTATAGTCTTGACCCAGGAGTTCAGTTCAAATTCAGTTCATTTTCTTGATTTCACTATATTTCTAGTTAATGGTAGTCTTACCACTTCTACCTTTTTTCTAGCTGCTTGCCGTCCAGCCACTGTGTAAAAAACAGCCAAAAGGTGGCACTGCTGCGCAAAATCACGTTTTAAAATGTCATTTTCCAAAACAGGTAGGGGTCGCGCGCCCTCCCTACCCGTCCTGCCGATCACGGCCGCGGGTGTCAATCACCGGGTACCGGCCGGTCATTACCCGGCGGATCCCGGCGATTGCTGGCAAATAGTGGCACAGAGCACAGCTGCATTGTTTCCAAATTTACATTTTTTTTGGGCCTAACCCTCAACATGGGCATTACTAAAAGAAATGAATTGCGGTTGTATTGGTCCACAGACCCGATTCATCATATGCCCGTGTTCTCTGCTGCCATGGCCAGGCATAGATATGAGAGTATAATGTGTTTTATGCATTTCAAAAACAATACACTCTGTCATCCTCAGGGTGATCCTGAATTTGATTGGCTCCACAAAATTCAGCACCTCGCAAATCACCTTAACCAAAAATTTGCAGTTGTCTATACTCCCCCAGCAAAACATCTGCGTTGATGAGTCCCTGATTAATTTTTCTGGCCGCCTTCCATTCAAACAATTTCTCCCCAGCAAGCGTGCCAGATATGGGGTCAAGATGTAGAAGACCTGTGAGAGGACAACAGGCTATACTTATAAGTTTCGGATTTACGAGGGAAATGATAGTCACGTGGAGCCCCCCGGATGCCCAGACTACATGGGGAGCAGTGGCAAGATAGTTTGGGACTTGGTATTATCCTTTTTCCATATGGGGTACCACTTATATGTGGACAATTTTTATTCAAGCGTGCCACTATTAAGACATTTGTACAATCTTGGAACTGGCGCATGTGGCAAAGTGTGACCTAATGTGTGCCCACCATTAGAAGTGGGTGGATGCAGGGAGGAATATTCTAATGGTGGGCATACCACACACTTTTTCTGGCAGAGATTTCTTCTCTTTTTTTCATTCAGTCCACAGGCTGCATACAAAAAAAAAAAGAACATAGCATATATAACCAACAAGGATCAGAGATGTACTGGTATATGACTGGACTTTGAATGGTTAAACCAGGATGATGCCTACAGCTGCAGGCATCATCCTGGTTTAATTTTTTTCAGCCGGCGATAGGCTTTCATGTAAAAGCAATCCTAGTGGCTAATTAACTGCAGGATTACTTTTACAAGCAGCGGGATATGATACCCCCCCTCCCCATTGCCTTCCACGGCCTTCTCGGGCAGTCCCGTGCCATCGGAGGAACCTGAGAATGCAGCCGGTGTTTCTGCCAGCTGACCATAGAGCTAGTTGGAGACCGGAGTGGTGCCAATCATCTCTATAGTCTAAGAATTCGGAAGCTACAAGCATTTCATCACTTCAGTTTCGCAGGATATAAACAGCGCCATTTGTAAATTGGGAAAGCGTCTGATTACACCGATTTTGGTTTGATTAGATAATGTAAGGGCAGAGGAGATATCTAGAGCCTGACAGAACCCAGATTTCTTAAAAAAGAATATATGACAATGCCCATTTAAGTTATAGGGGATATTTGCATTCCCTGTGATAGCATTAAAAGTGATCAAAATAAATAAAAGGTACAGTATAAAAATAATTAAAAAAATCAAAATAACCTAAAAAAAAAATAAAAACTCGCCCCTCCCATGCACGCACACCTGTGTGCACAAGCGTTGACCCTGTGCTGGTATGTAAACGGCGGTTGCACCATACATGTGAGGTATCGCCGTGAACATCAGATCAAGGGCAGTAATTCTAACACTAGACCTCCTCTGTAAATCTAAAATGGTAGCTTTTAAAGCGTTGCCTATGGATATTAAAAATGTATGCTGAGTCACTATAGACCGCAATTTTTTGGAACGGGAATCATACCCAATGCAATAATAGAGATACTTGAGCCCTATATGAGGGGAATTTTTTGATTCCTAAGGTATATCTATACCGTGTATTATAAAGTCAGTGGCATGGGATATCAGTCTCACGTATCCCTATAGGAACCGCATCAGCTCTTTTATAAGAGGAAGTTTTGGAACCCCTAGAGGGGCACATTTAAAGGAACCATAAATGCCTGAATGCAGTCCATTGAGATTTCTATATTGACAACTCTGGACTTCAACTCCATTACCAACCTATTCATGGTTTTTCATTTACATAGTGGGAATTTTTTCTGGTCTCTTAAATGGTAATTTTCATTAGTCTTATATGTACTGTATGATACTTATGCACTATTCTATACATCCTTTACAATTTTATATTTATTCCACCTTTAGAATCACACTATATTTTGGATTTATTTCCATCCATGCTGGTCACTCAGGAAGATCTTTACCCACTATCTATGTATCATGGCACACTCACAAAGAAGGTAATGAGACGTACATCTACAATCTAACCAATGTGCACCCTACTTGTCACGATCCACCCGGTGGTATCTCTAGCAACCCACAGAACGGGATTCCCCAGGGCGCGGGGTCTAACCCCAATCTGCTTATTCACCAGGGCCCCTGATGGTGGGGATGGACTTGGAGCAGACTGAGACCAGGTCGCGACCCTTGAGTGCACCCGACTGTGGTAGAGGGAACCGCCGGAGGTATGTATCGGAAGAGAGCCTGATGTGAAGAGGCTGGCAGACCTGGGCAGTGATGACCTGATCCGTGCAGGATGGATGGATGACAGAGTACGTGTAGCGTAGTCAGGCCGGCCGGGTCGGTAACAGCAGAGGCAGAACGGTACAGAGCAGCGGACAGAGAGTAGTCAGGTCACAAGCCAGGTTTCAGCAACAGGAGGTCAGGTAATCAGGAGTAAGCAAAAGGATAGTCAGACGAGCCAGGGATCAGAGCAGGAGACGGTCAGCAGAGGTCAGGATCAAGCAGGGTCGGCAACAAGGTATCTCACGCAGGAACAGACGAGCAGGGAACAGGGAATGAAGACCATACGGCAATGTGAGCATTGCACAAGCTGGTTTAAATAGCCCGCCCGGTGCCGACAGGCGCACCTGGGTCCTAGTGCCTGCCCGGCCGTCATTGGTGACAGGCGCACCTGGGTCCTAGTGCCCGCCTGCCTGTATGTCTTGTCAGGATCCTACGCCTGTGCAGATTCGTGCGCCGTGGTGATCTCTGGGATTCCTGACACTACTAGGTTGACATAAAGATGATAAGCCTTTGATTCCTCTGAATTCATGATTATCCACTGAAAGGATCTAGATAACTTCCATTTTGTATTATGTACGCCATTTTAAGTATTAGGTATTAAGTTAGCTTTTTGTAGAAATATTAGAAGTTTAATGAAACTGTTTTCCCTTGGTCAAGGATGTATCAACAGAAGCTAACACGACCCTGACAATGTCTTTGTCTGGCTGTTTTCCCAGAAAGTTAGCCAAAATAATTTGTACCAAGAAATGTATATGTCATGTTTCATGTAGTTAGCTCATGATGGAAAGTTACAAGTTACAGTTTTGAAACTCGCTCCCCCCCCCCTCCCTTATTATTATCTGTAGTCCTATATAATCTTATTAATGTCTAATAAACTTTGAACATCTCTGAACATAAGCTGTCGTGATTTCCGTGTGCAAGGGGTGTTCCCAGAATTCTGCTGATAAACCAGGAATCTCTCCACAGACCGGGGGTCTCTGAGGGGAAAAGAAAATCATTCCTTTCAGCTGGGGGCTCGTCCGGGATGACCACCCACCTCACTTGGTAAGTAAACCTTTTGTCTTTTTATGACTAAAAGCTCTTTCTTGCCCTGTGTTGAGGGAAGGTCTTGAATCATTCTGTATTGTCTATATAGACCCGTGATAACCTGTAGCTGCTTTTGGTAAAGCAGACTTAACTCTTTGGTAAGAGTTACAAAATAGTGCACTATAAAAAAAAAAAAAAGGGTGTTTTGGTAAACACAGTTCTCTGGTAGAACACACTGTTTTTGGTAAAACAGTGAAGAGATAACTTTTGGGAAGTTATCAAGAGGTTAATAAGTCTGTGGAGCAGATTCTGGTTTATCTGTCTTTTGCTTTTTCTTTCTGTTGCGTAGAAGTATAAGATAATTTGTTGTGTGGAACAAAATAAGATTTTAAGCTAAAATTGTTTTATACACTGTCTAAATATGGGTCAAGGAGGTAGTTACCCACCAGGTCCCCCAGAAAAGGGAGAAAATTGTAAGGATTATGTTGCTAGAGTTTGTGGAACGGACTATTATTTAATAAATCCCTGGGTGGATTGTATGGCAGGCTGGACAGAAGCTATGGGGAGTACAGACCCATTCCCAAGAAAGGGGGCAAATGATCCTTTTCATACAGACATGATTAAGGGATTATGTTTGGGGGACAAACAGGCCTTTCCTTGGTATGAGGGGGACCCACAATGGGACCAAGCTTATATGAAGAAAGCGGGAGAAAACTGGTTAAAATGGTCACCGTATTGGGTTGATAATAGCAAGGGAAAGTTCAATTTGATTTTCTCTTTAAAACAAAAGAGGAAGTTGAAATTGGATACATTAAAAATATGCCAGGAAAAGCATCAATCTGAAAAGACATGCAGACCCAAGATTGGACTGAAAACAGTTCAGACACCAACCCCACCCCCTCCGTATAATATATATCCTTCATTAAGTGGTTTTAAAAATGCTGCTGATGATGATTTTTTGATTAGTTTGGGGATGATTACTCCCCAGCCTAATGCCCCTCCAGCCCCTGCTCCTGTCTCTGCAGCTCCAGCTCCTG
>CATNWA010002270.1:0-23605 GCA_951230385.1 Staurois parvus
TAAATGCGCATCACTTTTCATATTATACTGTATCTATTCAGTGAGTATAACAAGCGCTACAATTGTCAATTGGTAAGCAAGACCCCAAGGGCCTACCTTGTGATACCTGCTCTAAATTTATTTACTCACCCCAAATAAACCTAGCACTGTGTCTATTTAGCAGCTTTTCAAACGTTTCCGGTTAGACTGTCATTTTAAGTAAGGGAAAACAACATATGGGCACAATTTAACACACTTGCAAGGAATAGTGGAGCTTAAATAGGGCTCAGGTAATTGGCCTTACAAGGGCATAACTATAGCCATTACAGCCCATGCAGTTGCTATGTGACCTGCATGCCAGGGGGACTGCATGCAGTGTTAAAAACTGCTCACTTACAACTCTGACGCAAAACTTTATGTCCCGCTGGTTGTTCCACTATGCACGCCGTAGGAGACCAATTTGGTCTACGCAATGTATTCCTTACTAATGCAAGGCTTGAACGCGCCCTCCTTTGCTCTGACCATACAGGCCTTATCTCCTTATATTATGCCTTGTTAAATGAAGGCACTCTATATAGCTTTCTACCATGCAAAATAGATGGCTAAGGAACATACCAGATCATATGCCAGAAAATTGCCAGGAATTATTTAATTCACACTTTAGTACTCTAGTATGTTATCTTGGCTAAGGATAAACTTATTCAGCTCCTCCTACTTACATAGGGTGTACTATACACCAGCACTATTGTTCTTTATGCATAGAAGACCTACTCCCACCTGTCACAAATGTGAGTGTGAACAGGGGGATTTTATACATATGGTTTAGAGTTGCAATGCAATCCGTCAATTTCTGGTCACAAGTGCCAGCATTCATAGCTGATAGGTTTGATCGACCCCAATGTCTGCTGCCATAAATGGTGTCTACTTGGCATATTTGAGGAGTTGGAGACCTGCGCTATAATAAAATACTTTCTGCATGTGTTATTTTGTTATGCCAGGAAAACTATAGTCTTATACTGGACCAGTACAGAAGTCTTGCATCTTGGGTTATGGAAAAATTAATCAGGCTGCACCGGTTTATACATTAACATATATGAGGCCAGGGGATGTCCATGGACATTCTATAAGGTATGGGCCTGGCTAGATACTCAGTATACTATCGATTCTATGCTGTCTTTGATCTTAGACTCCAACTAAAATCGGGATGGTCTTATGACCTTGATGTTCTAAATATATTGTATTTTATGGCCACCACCTCACTCCTAGATTTGTATAAATTGTTGGGTAACGGACCATGTACAAGTTTTATCACTTATGTAGGGTTATACCTGTTTGCAGTTCAAACTGGCAGGAATGTTCCTGCATTGTTCGGGTTATGTATGTTTTTTTCTTTCTCTCTCACGGTTATTCTACTCAATTTGACAATGTACTTGTAATTCTAATCTTAAGCTGGTTTAGCTTGGTATCTCCAGTCTCTGTTCCTTTGACTTCTCATTTTTCAAATGTACATTTGTCCTTGTACTTTCATATTTTTAATAAAACAAGTTAAATAAAAAAATGGTAAACACCATGGATGAAGAAGTCTCCAATGTTGGCTAAGGGATTGGATGTAGTCACTGTATTGACCAACACAGTGAAAATAAAAGACAAATGTCTTTTTCGGTGCGTACGCTGTTGGTAAAATGTATTATTGTACCAAAAAAATAACTATTTTTTACAAAAAGGCTATTCAGAAGAATTTTTGGATTATAATATAAAAAGTAGTATTAAATATACCTAGATCAACTTAAGTAACAAATCTAAGGAGATCAATAATACGCACCAATGGATTTTTTTTTCAGATTTCCATTCTCAATATAAAGAGATAGATATATTTTATGAACACTGGCATGTATTGTTAATAGATAAAGTGTTAGGACCTGTTATACCTTCAATACCTACATTTATTTATAGAAGAGCTAGTAATATAAAGGGAAAAAGTAGTGAAAAAAATTCTTGATGCACCAAAGACTGTTTCCATGTTTCCAACTAAAACTGTTTTTTTTTGCATGCAAAAAATGCAAAGCATGCAAAACAGCTATTGGAAACAGAGGGAACATGTTTTCCTTTACTTCTAGTACATGTAATAAGGAGTTTCCAATTCGTGAAAACATCACATGTGACGCTACACATGCGGTGTATGCCATTGAGTGTCCCTGTAACCTAGTTTTATATTGGCCATACAAACAGACCCCTTAAAGTTAGAATTGCTGAACATATAAAGAACAGCAAAAAAGGTTATTCACAACACAATTTGTCTGATCATTTTGCGAAATTTCACAATAAAAACCCAAAGGTACTTAAGTTTTGGGGAGTTGATTGGGTTCCCCAAATTGGAGAGGTTCAAATAGGGTTAGGGCCCTTTTTAGGGAGACAAAATGGATATATCTATTAGAGTCCGTAGTACCTGGAGGGTTAAATGTGGAAGTTGACATTAATTGCTTCATTAGTGATGGAACAATATGCAGCATTGGTATATATATATATATAGTTATAGATGTGTATATGTTATATCATGTACATCTGTTAACCATATATATATATATATATATATATATTCACATATGTTATATTAATTATATACTCCAATTAATGTATGTACTATTTTTATTGTATTATTATTTTACGGTTTTATTTTTTTTTAATGTATTATTTAAGTATTTATACATTGATTTGTAATTTTGTTATGATTTTGCCCATTTTTTATATTACATGTAACTTGATAGTTGACAGTAGTTTGCATCACTTCCGGTAGTACGGGGGTAGACAGATTAACAGTAATTAGTCATCTGCTGATTGCAATTAGTGGCTCACTTTATAAGTGTTCAGTCGCACCGCACCGTCATCCCTATGATTAAGTCAGGATATGACGAAATGCGTCAGTGTATGACGGTGCGGCTGACCGGAAGTGACGTGTCCGTATACTGGAAGTGCTGAAGACCGGAAGTGCCGTGGCGGCGTTCGCTGGATCATCCGATGGTGGTGAGAGCACCATGCAGTTCCAACTACCCTCTTCATTATCATTATATGGGCTTGGTTTTTAATACTAGATTGTAAGTGCAATTTTGTAAACAATAAACGTCTATGCATTGGGTAATACACCACTGGGGCAGTTTTGTTTTTGCTTCCTTCACATGATACGGTTGAAAGTGGAATAACTATATATGGAGGATTGAATTGTTTGGCCAAATTTATAGGGAGATATGTTTGGATGACCTCCCGGCTTTCATCATTTGGAATTATTCCTTCCTGCTTGCATTTATTATTCATTTGGTGAGTGTACACCCGAGTGGGGGGGGACACAGAGCACGGAAAGACATTTTTGTCTGAGCATTATTTCTTTCATCACGGGACTTGTCTATTTAGTTCTTGGATGTGGACTTTATTATTAATATTTTATTAGTGAACACATTATATTTTTTTATGTGATACATTTTATGTGATATAATTTTTTGCTTTTTATTATTAATTAATGCGTTTTTAAGTGTTGTTTTTTAGTGTTGATTTTTTATGTCATTTGTTGTGTGTGGATGTGGGTATGCAGTGAGAGGTTACTGAGGTCCCTCTCAATATCTACCAAATACTCATAACAGTATTATTATTATTTTGACACTGCATAGTGTTTGAGCTACATTTTCACTATACACTATGTGGAATATGCTTAAAATATTTTTTTTGAATTTTAAAGTGGCAGCACGGAATAATCATTGAAATAATAAGAGTCTTAATTTGGCGCAATAGAGTGACATTTGAGCACTATTTATATATATCTTTGTACTAGCTTCAACATTGCCTAAGGATTTTCAGCACTCCTTTTGTGGGAATAAACAGATGGGAAATTAATAGTGAGCATATGCTATAGATCCCCTAACTTGAAGGATGAGGAAGAGCCTGATCTCCTGTCACAGTTATGAATGACAGTGAGGCAGGGCAATTTTATTATAATGGGGGACTTCAATTATCCAGATATCAGCTGGGCAGAAAAAGAACTGCTCACTCTTCTAAGGCATGTAATTGCTTAAATGTCTTGCAGGACAACTTCATATGCTAATTGGTGAATGCCCAAACTAGAAATATTGCATTGCTAGATCTACTAAGTACAAATAACAGATCTGATTACAGATGCCGGAAATAAGGGTCAACTTAGGAAGCAGCGATCACAAGGTAATTAAATTCAACGTAAATCATAGGAGGGAGTTGGGCAGTGCTAAAACACTAAATTTCAAAAAGAAAACTTTTACAAGACTGTTACGTTTACAAGATACAATTCTAGGAACAATGAACATTGTTAAAAAATGGGAGTGCTTTAAGAATATATTAAATAATGGCATTAGGAAGGGATCATTTTCAGCATTCCAACACTACAAAGAATGTAATAAGAATTGCAAGAGCACAATCCGGGCAGCTATAGTAGACCATAATAGTAGGAAGTGGAGGAGAGTAAAAAAAAAAAATCCCCCCAATTTTTAAAATATATATTAGTAGTAAGAAGGCAAGGTCAGAGGATATTGGCGCCATAAATGATGATCGGGGAAGTTGGTTACAAATAACAAGGAGAAGTTAACTGTGCTAAATGCATTCTTCTGTTTAGTTTTTACAAAGGAAAAGGAGAGGTAAGGTAATCAGAACTGTATTATTAGTAACACAATATGGATGTACCCTTGTGGTTAACAGAAGCCAGTGTCCAAAAAAGACTTGAAAAACTTAATGCAAATAAATCACCAGGACCAGTTGGCCTACACCTGAGAGTCCTCAAAGAACATAGCCAGGTTATAGATAAACTGTTATTCCTAATTTCTATGGGCAGCTTAGTAACTGGAATGGTACCAGCTGATCTGCAAAAAGCAATCAAGGTACCAATATTTAAAAAATGTCCAAGATATATGGTAACTACTAACACTGATTGTATGTAAACTATTGGAGAGGATGATATCGGACTGTATCCTAGAGTTTGCATTTGAAAACAGTATTATTAGTAGTAATGAGCATGGATTCATGAAAGATCATTCTTGCCAGACCAATCTATTAAGGAAGTAAGCTGTCATCTAGATAGAGAAAGGCCAGTGGACATAGTGTATTTGGATTTTGAATGGTGGAAATTTGGGGAGCGCTTAGAACATCAATCCAGTATGGGATGGGGGATGGACAACAGTATGATATAGTTAAGAGGTCCATTTGGCGAATGTCATTCAGGTGAATCTTAAACGGAGGATATGTGGGTATGCAGCCTTGTGGGAGGAGGCAGCCAGCTGTAAGAGCTTGTAGGTACCCCTGTGCCCTGTGCACAAAATAGAGAAGAAAGACAGTGGTGCCACTCTATGTGTAGATGGTTAAAAGACACACATGTTTAATAGTTAAAATGCACTCGCAAGAGTAAGGAGATTAAAAGCATGTTGTGGTAACAGAAAGGTCTGGTGTACTGGTGGTCCTATGCAGTGATTCTGGTTAGTACCTGTCACTCCGGAGGTTTCCAGAGGTAGAAGATAGGTGCAGGGAGGCTCACACAGATTGTGTCACAGCACAAGCCAGATTTCCAAAATGGCGTACGTTCGGAGCATGCGCGCCCCTTCCTCAGGCCTTCTTAGTGAAGGCTTAAATGGGCAAAGCGGGACCGCTGATCTGCCCACACTCAGTCTCATGGGAGTAGTCAACACTAAGACTGCTGGATGTTATCAGGAAATTAAGTGTAGGACATGCAGCAGCAATACATAATATCAAAGGATACAGAGACAATACTTACAATGGGAGCTGTGGGGAACCTTTGAGGGAATCAAGAATGGAAAAAAAACCTGGGGGTCTTAGTAGATCACAGGCTCAGCAATGGCAGGCTTCAGCAAGCGAAACTAGCAGAACACTAGCATAACAGATCCGACTATAATTCCACTTTACAAAACTCTGGCCTGACCAAATCTTGAATATGCCATCCAGTTCTGGGCACCAGTCCTCAGAAAGGATGTGCTGGAACTGGAGAGAGTCCTGAGAAGGGCAACAAAACTATTAACCTCCCTGGCGGTAATCCTGAGTGTGGCTCTGGGTTAATTTTCAGTACCAAAGGCAGTAACCCCGAGCCACACTCAAGATTACACTGCAGTGTAATTTACCTTGTCCCTGCGATCCCCCGATGTTCTCCCGCTGTATCCTCCGGCCGATGTCAGCATCCGTCTTTCAGGTTCCCTTCCCTGCTAGCGCTGCGATGCAGGGGGGTGGAACCAGCAGGAGATTCAAAAAAGTAAACAAAACATGACACACACACACAATACATTGTAATCTGTTAGGATTACATTACTGTATCAAACCATTACACCCGAGTTTTTTCCCTAATGCTTTGTCCAGTGCCCTGCCTTCACTTTTACCATTCTTTCTGTTTGGAAACTTGAGAACGTCCATGGCATCCAAAAAGCATTCCTTTAGGTCAATAGCGGTTTTAGACCAGCTAGAAAACAGCAATAGTGAATTAGAATCACTTGCAGAATTGAGAGATAGTGATTTGTTGGGAAATTCATCATCAGACACTGAAAGAGCCACTGAGCTCAGTGATGTGCAAACTTGGTGCTCTATTGACTGTGGTACGGATCAGGCAGCACCCCCAAGACTCCCATTTACTGGAGCGTATGGTATTAAAGTAGACGTTGAACATGACAACCCTTTGGCATACTTACAATTATTTCTGATCGATGAGGCTATTGAAAAAATAGTTACTGAGACAAACTGGTACCAAGAGCAACAATTGGCTACTCTGCATAGGAAGTTTCCAAGAAGCAGAAAGTGGGAACCAGTGACCAAAGATGACATTTGGACATTTCTGGGCCTAATAACACTTCAGGGAGTTATTTATAAGTATTTATTATATTATAATTTATGATTTCGTGTTTCAAACTTTATCATACACTGGATGTTTACTAGACTCTTGTTTGGACAGATATAAGTGAGTTATTCCTAAGAATTACAGGCCTACAATATAAAACAACAAATTTCCATGCAAACCAATGTACCGCTTTGACATGAAAAAAATATTGACATAACCAGACCGCCAGGGAGATTAAGGGAGCTAGAAGATCTCAGTTATGAGGAACGACTACAAGCATTACATTTATTCTCCCTGGACAAGTAATGTTTAAGAGGAGATATTATAGCGATATACTGTATGGTAAGGATGTCAAAAGCCCTTCTCCAATTGGTGGTGTCAACCTTACAACCTTGTAAAACACATTTGTGGTGTGCATACTTAATTTTTACAAGCTAGCCATCTCTGAACACCAGTGTTAAGAGGTATACAAAAGGGGTACATTAATATGTGCCCACCTCTGACAACCAGCATTAAGGAAGTGCAAACAGAGATGGCCCTAGGCCATTTGTGCTATGGGGCCCTGTGATTTCTAGTTATGCACTTGGAAACTACAATACCAAAGTTTATTTGTCCTTTATTTTCTTTATTCTTTAGCTTACTTCAAAGCAGTTAGGATTTCCATAGATACCATATAATTAATGGAGATTCTGGAGAAATACTGGGGAAGGAGGGATGCCTGAAGATAACTGGCTATAAATCTCCCATGGGGAGCATTATCTCTGCTCTTTTAGTGTTCTTGTTGCTTCTCCTGTAATGGTAGTAATATGTTTTTCTATCTTTGCTCTTTATGGTGAACCTGTACTTTTTCTGGGCTAGGCAAAATACCTAAATCCATTGTCAGCATGAATCACTGGCTTATCTGTATCCATGCTCTCCAGACTGCATTTCCTCACTTCCTCACAGTGTACGGGAAAAATATGACTGTTTTTTAGCTTCTCACAGTGCTGCACTCATTAATGGAGCCACAAATCGACAGGCCTGAGTGTCCTCATGTAGGCATGAGGAGAAGAACAAATAGCCTTGAGCAAATTTTGACTTTTGAAACTTGCACATAAATTTTCCAGGACTGTAGTGGTAGATCACTGTGGTGTTTGAAAGCTCATTTAGAAAGATT
Organism: Staurois parvus; assembly: GCA_951230385.1. Classification (NCBI taxonomy): domain Eukaryota; kingdom Metazoa; phylum Chordata; class Amphibia; order Anura; family Ranidae; genus Staurois; species Staurois parvus. Next base: position 7,980 of record CATNWA010002270.1, read on the forward strand.
CCTCATAGGGGTCATTATGAGGAAACCCTATTATTTTGCCTAGACCAAGGTAAAGGTTTGCTAAAAAGCAATGTTTTAAATTTATATCTGAATGTATTTTACTTTCTTCTGTCAGATACCTGATCATTCATAAACATGTAAAAAAAAAAAAAAAGAAAAAAAAAGAAAACCCAAAACATTGTTTTATTAACTATCCACAACTCTGCCACCAGCTGCATCACCAATCTTGTCTCAAAATATCACCCAAACCATCCTCTTTGCTACTCTCAAGTATTCAAACTCTCTAACTCTCTCATCACCTTCTCCCATGTTAGGCTCTAGGACTTCTAAAGAGCCTCTTCCATCTCCTGAAATGCTCTAACCCAATCGCTCTGGTTATCTCCTTCTCATCCACACACAGTTATTCCCTTTGGTATTACTTGCCTTTCCCTTTTAGGGAACAGTACTGCCTCTCTTTATAATGTACAGTTGCAAGAAAAAGTATGTGAACCCCTTGGGATTACGTGGAGTTTTGCATGCATTGGGCATAAAATGTGCTCTGAACGTCATCTAAGTCACAACAATAGAAGAACACAGTCTGCTGAACATAATACTACACAAACATTAGATATTGCCATGGTTTAATTGCACATAACATGTAAACATTCACAGTGCAGGGAGGAGAAAGTATGTGAACCTTTGGACTTAATAACTGGTTGACCCTCCTTTGGCAGCAATAACCTCAACCAGACGTTTCCTGTAGTTGCAGATCAGACCTGCACAACGATCTGGAGTCATTTTGGACCACTCCTCTTCACAAAACTGTTTCAGTGTAGCAATATTCTTGGGATGTCTGGTGTGAATCGCTCTCTTAAGGTCATGCCACAGCATTTCAATCGGGTTGAGGTCAGGACTCTGACTGGGCCACTCCAGAAGGCGTATTCCGTGCTGTTGCAGCCATTGTTTTGTTGAATTACTTGTATGCTTTGGGTCATTGTCCTGTTGCATCACCCATCCTCTGCGAAGCTTCAGTTGGCGGACAGATGGTTGTACGTTTTCCTGCAAAATGTCTTGATAAACTCTGGAAATCATTTTCCCATCAATGACAACAATCCGTCCAGGCCCTGAGGCACCAAAGCAGCCCCAAACCATGATGCTCCCTCCGCCATGTTTTACAGTGGGGATGAGGTTTTGATGTTGGTGTGCTGTGCCTTTTTTTCTCCACACATAGTGATGTGTGTTCTTCCCAAACAACTCAATCTTGGTTTCATCTGTCCACAGTATATTTTGCCAGTAGTGCTGTGGAACATCCAGGCGCTCTTTTGCAAACTTCAAACGAGCTGCAATATTCTTTTTGGACAGCAATGGCTTCCTCCGTGGTGTCCCCCCATGTATTCCATTCTTGTTTAATGTTTTCCTTATTGTAGATGTGTCAACAAAAATGTTAGCATGTGCCAGAGATTTCTGTAGGTCTTTAGCTGACACTCTGGGATTCTTCTTTACCTCATGCAGCATTCTGTGCTGTGCTCTTGCAGTAATTTTTACAGGACGACCACGCCTAGGGAGAGTAGCAACAGTGCTAAACTTTCTCCATTTGTAGACAGTCTGTCCTACCGTGGACATATGAACATCAAGGCCTTTGGAGATACTTTTGTAACCCTTTCCAGCTTCATGCAAGTCAACAATTCTTGATCGTAGGTCTTCTGAGAGCTCTTTTCTGCGAGGCATGGTTGACATCAGACAGTGCTTCTTGAAACCAGTAAACCCAAAACAGGTGTGTGTTTTTTAAGGGCAGGACAGCTGTCAGCAACACATCCAATATCATCACACTGATTGGAGTCAAGGTTGGCTCACTCCTGTCTCCAATTAGCTCTGGGAGAAGTCATTAAGCTAGGGCCTCACATACTTTTTCCTCCCTGCACTGTGAATGTTTACATGTTATATGCAATTAAACCATGGCAACATCTAATGTTTGTGTAGTATTATTTTCAGCAGACTGTGTTCTTCTATTGTTGTGACTTAGATGACGTTCAGAGCACATTTTATGCCCAATTCATGCAAAACTCCACGTAAGCCCAAGGGGTTCACATACTTTTTCTTGCAACTGTAAATCCTATATAATAACAGAGTATTAATGTCTTAACAACAGTGAAAGTTATTTTCCCACCAAAAAGGTCCTGTTAATCACATATGGTACAATCTGAAATTATTTAAATCAAGAGGCTAAAAGGATTGGGTTGGGATGGGAGTGATAGGAGAACAACGATATCTGCTAGAAATGCAACCTAAGGGAACACATCTCATATCCACCTGTCCTAAAAAAACAATCCCAATTCATGAGTTTTCCTTATAGGAACGCTGAAAATCCATTGCCTTTAATTTACTTTAGCATATTACAGGACATCACAAGTGTTTTACCAGTGGAAACACAGAAGATCATGTGATTTGTTATCTTGTTCTTGTTGAACAATGCAAAAATAACATTTTCAAAAGCCCCTAGTATTTTATTGAGGGATATAGGGGTAATTCTTCAGCTCTTTGCCTTAAACGTATTTATGTCTTTTAGTGGTAATTTTGTTGCAGTGGATATTTGCATTTAATATTTTATCAAAATCAATGAAAAAGTGCAAAATGGTAGGAGTGCAACATATAAACCCTAGAATAATCAATCTTGTTGTATAACAAAAAATTTAAATATGAAACTGATGACAATTTTGGTGTCTTCTTTTTTTATATTCAAAAGGTCAGATAGCAAAATGTTACCATAGTCTTTTCCCATTTAGATACTGCTAAATGAAGTCCTTAAATATGTATCTCTCTTCCAACTGCTATTAGAATTTTTTTTTCTACACCCTATAAATCATGAATAAATGTAGAATCATCTGTGCATGTAGCATGAAAAAATGAAAACTGGCGTAAAATGAGACGATCATAAACAAAATTTAGTGACTGTCATACATAGTGAGTGTTGATTTCAAGAATTCTCTTCACCTTCTCACTTTGCCATTTTAAGCGAACTTCCCAGTCCCCACAGAAATTACCTTTGTCTAGCAGCCACTCGTCTACAACACGACCCAGGCGGTAGGGGATGCGCTGACGGGCAAGTGCCAGTCTTTCACTATCTGGGTTCCCTTTATAGAGTTTTAATAAAACAACATTAGAGGAATTAGAATCTGCAAGGTGAAAGGTTAGAAGTTAACAGTTAATGGAACATTTACAGAGGTTAACAAATGGTTAAGAAAGATTTAAATAGATTAGTCCAAACATGCCCCCATTTACTAACACACAATGAAAATATTTTTTTAAAGTATGGATTGCAAGAAATGGGAAATCAGCTGTAAATGCCAATGTTATAGTTCATCATGAAGTGCCCAATGTCTCCTTTAATAAATAATTCATATAAATAAAAGATAAAGGCTCCTTACAGTCACGTAAATCAAATCAGTAAATAAATGAATCCCAACAAAGATGTTACCTTGGCCCTAGTATGTGTATATATGCATGTGAGTTAGGGAACTTTAATTGTAAGCTCCTTGAGGACAGGGATTAATGTAAATGATTTATTGACCAATATGCAAAGCACTGAATTGTCTGCACTGTAAAAGTACCTGTAATAAATAAACAGTACTACAGATAACTTCAATATTATACACTTAATTCACTATATCACTGTTTCATAACGATATAAAAAATCATAGATAGATAGATAGATAGATAGATAGATAGAGCAAGGATTACCATCAAGGGTAAAAATGATACAGTCTACTTGCAAAACTTGTTTTTAAGGGATTTTCCCACACGGGTTCAGCATCACATATAACACAAAAGTAAATTACAACCTCCCTTAGTTTCATTTGGAATCAGAATTTGTCTCTGCGCCGACTGTAATAATTCAGCCTCCTGGCTAAGTGGACTACTACATGCTTTAGACTGCCTCTAGACAGAATTTCATCACTCTCAGGTCAGGTCAGGTTGTCTACCTTTAAACCCAGACAAGCCACATGTTGCTGCACCATGCAGTACCACTCTTCTAGAGATAGTTAGTCTTGACACCTATTGACGACAACCACCACCAACAGACTGAAGTCCCTCAGGGCGCGGAGTCTAAGTCCCAGGCTGCCCTTCACCAGGGCCCCTGATGGTGGGGATGGACTTGACGCAACCAGGGACCAGGTCGCGGCCCCCGAGACACCCCAGCTGCGGTAATGGCCGCCGCCAATGGCGTGTAGTTGGTGAGAATGACAATAGCGTAGTCAGACAAGCCGGGTCAATAACAACGGGACAAAACAGTACAGAACAGTAGACAGAGAATCACAGGTCACGGGCCGGGTTCAGCAACGGAAGGTCAGATCAAAGGGAAACGCAGAGAATGGTCTTAGTCACAAGCCGAGTCAGAATACCAGAAGAGTCACGAGCGTATACACAGAGCTGTAGCAAGACAAAGACACAAGACACAAGTGCAAAGAGCATGTGCAGATCCCAGGCTTATATGTACTCAGCCACACCCCTCTGGGGGATGGACCTCAGAGACCTGAAGGCATAAAAGATTCCCATCATGCTCAGCAGAAATCCAAGATGGATGCTAGCACATGGAGTAACATAACCTCTGGGAAAAGGTAGGACCTTGACAGTACCTCCTCCTCAAGGGCCCCCCCCCCCTCCGCGGCTCAACAAAAGGTTTCCGAGGAAAGCGGGTATGAAACGCGCGGAGGAGGGCAGGAGCATGGACATCCGCGGAAGGAACCCAGGAACGCTCCTCGGGACCATAACCGCGCCAATGAACCAGGAACTGTAATCGGCCGCGCACCAATCGAGAGTCCAGGATCCGGCTCACCTCATACTCCTCATGACCGTCAACCCGAATGGGACGGGGCCGAGGCAGAGAGGTAGTGAAGCGATTGCAGATCAGAGGTTTCAACAGTGATACATGAAAGATATTGGAGATCCGCATCCCAGGTGGAAGGGCAAGGGCATAGGCCACCGGATTCACCTTGCGGAGAATGCGAAAAGGACCGACAAAACGGGGAGCTAGTTTGGGTGTGGGCACCCGAAGATTGAGGTTACGAGTAGACAACCACACCCGATCGCCGACCTGGTATGAAGGAGCGGGCAACCGTCTGCGATCAGCCTGGAACTTCTGACGCTGAGCCGAGTCCCTCAAAGCCCTCTGGATCTGCCCCCATGAAGAACGCAGGGCAGCAAGATGGTTCTCCACAGCCGGAATGTCCTGTGGTGAGAACCTCTCAGGTAATACCGCGGGTTGGTACCCATAGTTGGCCATGAAGGGGGACATCCCGGAGGAGGAGTTGACCGCTGAGTTCCTGGCAAACTCAGCCCAAGGCAGGAGATCGGCCCAATCGTCCTGATGGTCCGAGATATAACACCGAAGGAATTGTTCTAAGGCCTGATTGGAACGCTCCGCAGCCCCATTGGACTGCGGGTGGTGGCTGAAGAAAAGGAGAGACTAATGCCCAACTGGGAGCAGAAGGCGCGCCAGAATCTGGACACGAACTGACTCCCGCGGTCCGAGACAATCACCTTGGGCAACCCATGCAGGCGAAAAATCTCCCTGGAAAAGACCGTGGCCAGTTCTTGCGCTGTTGGTAATTTCCTGAGTGGAATACAATGGCACATTTTGGAAAAACGATCGACGACCATGAGGATGACCGTATGACCCCGAGACACAGGGAGGTCTACAATAAAGTCCATGCCCAGGTGTGACCAAGGACGCTCCCCATTGGGAATGGGTTGCAGAAGACCCATTGGAAGATGCCGTGGAGATTTATTCTGGGCACAGATCGAACATGCCGCTACATAAGAGGCGATGTCGGCACGGAGAGTTGGCCACCAGAACAACCGAGAGACGACCCAAGACAACTGGTTCCTCCCCGGATGCCCGGCAGTTTTGGAGTTATGGTAGGTACGCAGCAGACGGGTGCGCAACCCTCGGGTACAAAACATCTACCCTCCGGTCTCTCGGGAGGAGCGTCAGTTTGAGCCGCCAAAATCTGCTCCCCAAGGGGAGAAGTCAGACTGGTACGAATGGCAGCCAGGATATGATCCGGAGGTATGACCGAGGTTGGCTCAGAGTCCTCCCTGGACAACTCAGAGTATTGCCGCGATAATGCATCAGCCCTGACATTCTTGGAACCAGGCAAATAGGAGACCACATAGTTGAAACCGCGACAAGAACAAGGCCCATCTGGCTTGACGGGGTGTCAATCTTTTGGCCTCCGAAAGATAAGTCAGGTTCTTATGATCGGTAAGAATGAGGACCGGAACTGCGGAGCCCTCGAGCAGGTGCCTCCATTCCTTGAGAGCCAGAATGATTGCCAACAACTCCCTATCTCCAATCTGGTAGTTGCACTCTGCAGAGGAAAGCTTCCTGGAGTAGAACCCACAGGGAAGTAGGGGTCCATCGGGCGACCGACGTTGAGACAGGAGAGCGCCTACTCCTGTCTCGGATGCATCAACCTCAAGGACGAAGGGCAATCCAGGATTGGGATGAGACAGTATCGGAGCCGAAGCGAAGGCGGATTTCAGAGCCTCAAAAGCTACGATGGCCTCGGATGGCCACTCGTGAGGATTGCTGCCCTTCTTGGTTAGGTCTGAGAGAGGTTTTGCCAGCGTGGAGAAATTTCTGATGAATTTCCGATAGTAGTTGGCAAAACCCAAAAAGCGCTGAATGGGCCGAAGGCCATTGGGACGAGGCCACTGCAGAACTGCCGAAACCTTCTGAGGGTCCATGGAGAATCCCTCCGCAGAAATGATGTAGCCTAAAAAGGCAACTTGGGATCGATGGAATTCGCACTTCTCAAGTTTACAAAAAAGTTCGTTCTCACGTAATCGTTGCAGCACCTGCTTGACATCCTGGATATGGGACTCCATGGAGGCAGAGTAAACCAGGATGTCATCCAAGTAAACTACCACGCACTGCTGCAACATCACGACGAAGGACATCATTTATGAATTCCTGAAAAACTGCGGGCGCGTTACACAACCCGAAGGGCATCACCAGGTATTCGTAGTGACCGGTTCTGGTGTTAAACGCGGTCTTCCACTCATCCCCCTGTTTGATCCGTACGAGGTTGTACGCCGCCCTAAGGTCAAGTTTGGTAAAGACTGTTGCCCCCTTAAGGCGGTCGAACAACTCAGTAATCAAGGGAATCGGGTAGGCATTCTTAGTGGTGATTCGATTGAGACCCCTATAATCGATGCAAGGCCTCAATTCACCACCCTTCTTCTTTACAAAGAAAAAGCCCGCTCCTGCTGGGGAAGTAGACTTACGAATGTGCCCCCGGGAAAGCGCATCCGCAACGTACTCCTCCATGGCCTTATTCTCCGCAACCGAGAGAGGATACACCCTGCCACGCGGAGGAGTGGCACCGGGTTGCAAGGATATGGCGCAGTCGTAAGGACGATGAGCAGGTAAGGCACCAGCGCGTACCTTATCAAACACGTCCTGGTACTCCCCATAATCAGTGGGCAACGCAGAGTCTGAGGAGGCACACAACACCTTAACCGGCCCACGGATGCACCCGGCCCCACACTGTGAAGACCACGAGAGAATCTCGGCAGTTTGCCAATTGAAGGTTGGATTGTGCATCTGGAGCCAGGGATACCCCAAAACCACCGAATAGTGCGGAGAAGAAATCACCTGGAAACAGGCCAACTCCCTGTGAACAGCCCCAATAGCTACTTCAACTGGCATAGTCTCGTGGGTAACCTGCGGTGGTTGCAGGGGCCTGCCATCTATCGCCTCGAGAACCAATGGGGTAACTCGAGCCTGCAGGGGAATGGAGTGCTGGGCAGCAAACGAGCTGTCCATAAACAACCCGCCAGCCCCAGAATCTACCAACGCCTGGGCCGTCACCGAGCCCTCCGCCCAAGAGAGGACAACGGTGATCAGTGGCTTATCTCTGCGGAACGCCGGGGACGAGGAGACTCCACCACCCAAGATCTGTCCCCGACAGGATCTCAGGTGCGAGCGTTTCCCGGACGGACCGGACAGGACTGCCGAAAGTGCCCACCAAGACCACAGTACAGGCAGCGACCCTCCCGACGCCGAGCGGCCCGCTCTCCCTCGGAAAGGCGAGCAAACCCCAGCTGCATGGGCTCACCACCAGACAATCTATCCCCAGGAGGCGTGGGGGAGGAGAGGGAGGAATGGGTGGGATAGAAAACGCAGGTGCCAGTCGATTGGAAGGCCTCCGCAGGCGTTCCTTGAGTGAAGGCCTCTCCCTGAGCCTGGTATCAATCAGGATCAGGAAGGAAATTAGTGCTTCCAGCTCCACAGGCAATTCCTTGGCTGCGATCTCGTCCTTCAATGCATCAGAAAGACCCTGAGAAAACGCAGCCACCAGAGCCTCATTGTTCCAACCCACCTCTGCTGCCAGGGTACGAAACTCTATGGCGTACTCGGCCACGGTCCGTGAACCCTGATGCATAGACATGAGAGCAGCTTGGCAGCCGAGGCGGAGCGAGCCGGTACATCGAATACCCTACGGAAGGCATCGACAAAACCGGAAAACTCGTGAATCACGGGGTCATTCCTCTCCCATAAGGGATTCGCCCAGGCCAAGGCCTTGTCTGAGAGTAGTGAGATGAGGAAACCCACCTTTGACCTCTCAGTCGGAAAAGCGTAGGGGATTAATTCAAAGTAAATCCCCACCTGGTTAAGGAACCCACGACACTGACTCGGCTCACCCCCAAAGCGCTGTGGAAGAGGGGCTGAACCGGTCATACCTCTGGACACCGCGGGTGCCGCATCAGCCGCGGCGGTAGGCACAGCAAGCGGAACAGCAGCGGGAGCGACCACCGGAGTGACAACCGGCCTAATAACACCAGGAGTAAGGTGCGCGGTGCGTGCCAGCAGAGTTTGCAACGCCTGAGCGAACTGATCCAACAGGAGATCCTGTTGATCCAGTCTGGCAACCAACATAGGAAGTGAAGGCCGTACCTGCACCGTCAGGATTCATGGCACTTGTGTAATGTCAGGGCAGGGCTGTGGAACGGACAGGTAGGCCTAGTGGCAGGGTAACGCACTGGCTGACGACAACCACCACCAACAGACTGAAGTCCCTCAGGGCGCGGAGTCTAAGTCCCAGGCTGCCCTTCACCAGGGCCCCTGATGGTGGGGATGGACTTGACGCAACCAGGGACCAGGTCGCGGCCCCCGAGACACCCCAGCTGCGGTAATGGCCGCCGCCAATGGCGTGTAGTTGGTGAGAATGACAATAGCGTAGTCAGACAAGCCGGGTCAATAACAACGGGACAAAACAGTACAGAACAGTAGACAGAGAATCACAGGTCACGGGCCGGGTTCAGCAACGGAAGGTCAGATCAAAGGGAAACGCAGAGAATGGTCTTAGTCACAAGCCGAGTCAGAATACCAGAAGAGTCACGAGCGTATACACAGAGCTGTAGCAAGGAGCATGTGCAGATCCCAGGCTTATATGTACTCAGCCACACCCCTCTGGGGGATGGACCTCAGAGACCTGAAGGCATAAAAGATTCCCATCATGCTCAGCAGAAATCCAAGAGGCCATCTGACAGAGGAGGTGACATAGAGGTATACAATGGCTAAACATTGAAAAGTTACACATTTCTTTCAATATATAGGGCATAAAGGGAAACCCCATATCTACTATTAAGATCCTTCTGGGGGACCCTCATGTGACTCATTTGCTCTCGCCAGATACCAAGCATGTCCACCAACTTGGTTCTCTCCCACAGTAGACAAATTCACTGCTAGTCTCTTTGATGATTGTTTTAGCAGTCCCAGTAAGAAAGTCTTACCAACCACTGCTGTAGGTGTCACTGTCTTCATTTGAGAGTGCTGGGGTTAAATTGACTCTGTCAGCTCCTCTTTTCTTTTTGAATTTGATATTCCTCCCAGTAATGTTTCCAGGTTATAGCAGCTATGGCGCATACCCTGAGCGCCACTTAAAGAGGGTGCCAAGGCTCTCCCCCCCCCAATACCATGCTCTGGAGCTAGGACTGCCCCACATCCTTGCAATGAATTACACGTTTGCCCTAGCAGCATTTGGGTCAGGTGTGTGGAACCTCCTCAGTCCAGATCCACTCCATGCCTCCTGACTGCCACTGCCTGGTTGATGCTGCTGCACTGAAGAAAGGGTAAGGTAAAGGACCTTCATTTAATCAGTACAGATTACAGCATGTGCAAAATACAGTTACCTCTTTTGGCTTCTGGCTGCTGCTGAAGCTGCGCTGTAGGAAGGGCCTTCATCAAATAAGAAATTTAAAAAGTTTGTTTCGACCAGTTTGGTTCAAATGAATGCTTAGCATTGTAAGGGTTTTTGTGTAGGCTTTTGTGTAGAACAGTCGGTCCTTGGTGGATGCTGTAATACACAGCAGCAGTTTATGCTGCATACAGTAAGCTGTGCTGTCGCTCTGCACAAGTGCTAGACACTTCCTTTTTTTAACCAGAAAAACAACAGAGCTGGTCATATGCATCTTAGCTGTTTAGGAACAGCCTTGTAATTTTACTTCCAATATTTTTTATTGCCATTTTAACAGAATATAAAGCCAACATTTGAATAAAAATAGCCTTTTGCATAAAACAAAATGTAGATAACATGAAATTGCACAAGAGTACACAGCCCAGTTGTCAAAGTCCAGCTGATCTAAAAATAGTATGAAATAACAAAGGGAAGGGAACTGTGCGCATGACCATGCCATCCAAGTAACTTGCCCCCTAAAGCACAGCATAGAACCAACAAAGAAAAATTAACAGTCAAAAGGATGCTCAGTCACGGCCATGAGCTTTCCAATGTATCTCGGGCAAAGACTCCATTCCAAAAACTATGAATCCGTGGACATTCCCACCATATATGGTACATAGACCCTTACAAATCATACCCTCAAAAAACAAAGAGTGGAAGCAGAGGGGTACATTTTAGCTAAACATGTAAGAACTAGGTACCCTCAGGTGAGTATTTTCAAATTAGCTTCCATCAGAGACACATTCATAATTCTAGGGTAGGATCTTAGAAAGCACTTATGCCATAAATTTAAATCTTTGTCCTCCCCAAGGTCCAGCTCCCAGTAAGACATATAGGAAAACTTGGGGGGTATGCCCAATATCAGCCTGTATAAGGGAAATACCCCTGCATACACCCCTTTTATATGGGTCACCTTGTAATGTTCCGGTTAATCAGACCAAAGCGGGCGTAGATAATGTGAAATCTGAAAAAACCTAAAACGTTCCATCGACGGCAGCCTAGTAATTTTATCTGTAAACACAGTACTGTGAAAAAGCATTTGCTCCCTTCTTGATTTTTTTTTTTTTTTTTGCATATTTTTGTCACATGTAAATGATTCAGATCACCAAAAAAATTTTTAAATTACATAAATATAACCAAAGTATATACAAAATACAGTTTTTAAAAAATTATTTAATTTATTATGGGAAAAAGCTGTCCATACCTGCCTGACCCTATGTGGAAAAGTAATTTCCCCCTAAAGCTAACAACTGGTTGTGCCATCCTTGGAATCAAACTATTTGGATAACTGGCAATGGGTCTTTCACATCGCTCTGGAGGAATTTGACCCACTCTTTGCACAGTTGTTTTAATTCAGCCATATTGGAGGGTTTTCGAGCATGAATGGCCTGTTTAAGGTCATGCCACTGCATCTCAATTAGATTTATATCCGAACTTTGACTAAGCCACTCCAAAACCTTTTTAATTTCTTTGCTTTTTGAGCCATTCAGAAGTGGACTTGCTGATGTGTTTTGGATCATTGTCCTGCTGCATAACCCAAGAGCGCTTGAGCTTGAGGTCACAAACTAATGGCCGGACATTCTCCTTCTGGATTTTCTGGAAGAGTGCAGAATTGATGGCTCCATCAATTATGGCAAGTTGTCCAGGTCCTGAAGCAGCAAAGCAGCCCCAAACCATCAAACTACCTCCACCATGTTTGACTGTTGGTATGATGTTCTTTTCATGAAATGCTGTGTTAGTTTTAAGCCAGATGTAATGGGACACACACCTTTCAAAAAGTTCAACTTTTGTCTCATCAGTCCACAGAATATTTGCCCAAAAGTTTTGGAGATAATCAAGATTTTTTTTGACAAGTGTGAGCCTTTGTGTTCCTTTTGGTCAGCAGTGGCTTTTGCCTTTGAACTGTGACATATTTGCCCAGTCTTTTTCTTATTATTGAATCATGAACACTGACCGTAGCTGAGGGATGTAAGGCCTACAGTTCTTTAGATGTTGTTATGGGTCCTTTATGACCTCCTGGTGAGTTCTCGTTGTGCTCCTGAAGTAATTTTAGTAGGCCGACCACCCCTAGGAAGGTTCACTACTGTTCCAAGTTTTTTCAATTTTGGATAATGTCTCTCACCGTGGATCGCTGGAGTCCCAAAGCCTTTAGAAATAGCTTTGTAATCCTTTGCAGAGTGATACGTCAAGTACTTTGTTTCTAATCTCTTCTTGAGTTTCTTTAGATCGCAGAATGATGTGCTGCTTTTTGAGATCTTTTAACAAGCTTCGCTTTGTCAGACAGCTTCTATTTAAGTGATTTTTTGATTCAACAGGTCTGGCAGTAACCAGGCCTGGGTGTGGAAAGTAAAAAAAACTCAGCTTTCCAAAAAATGTGGTTAATCACAGTTCATTCATGATTTAGTAAGGAAAGGTGGTGATTACTTTCTCACGTGTGAAGGTTTGAGCAGCTTTTTCCCCTTAATAATGAAAAACTGCATTTTGCATTTTACCGGGTTTATCTTTGTGTAATATTAAAATGTGTTTGGTGATCTGAATAACTTAAGAGCGATTAATATGAAAAAAAAAATAATCAGGAAGGGGGCAAATACTTTTTCACAACACTGTACAAGGCATTCTCTAATTTCCTGGGGTGAAGTGGTGGGCGAATGTCGTCACAATCTACACCTCAGATCAAATCAGTACAATTGGTAATTCTAATACTTTCATATCTGAAATCCTCCATGGGTCAAGGCAGACTCTGATCTTCCTCTGCGGGGGTGTAGAAAGAAAAGTTGCTGAATAAACTTACTTAAATTACATCATAGACCAGTGAAAGCAAAGAAGGTGCAGTAATAATTTTCAGTGCTTCCTACAGGCACAGTTTTTCAACAAATACACCCCAGGGCAAAACATCAGCAGGAACATTCACATTTTCACCCCCTGCTGGCTTTACGGGGATTTTCCCATGGTTGCTAGGGATGACTGCAGACATCCAAGCAAACATGATGGGAAACTACAGACCTTTGCTGAACCAGGTTACCTTGTTTAGTATCGCTGCACCACAAGCAATGCACTTGCCTTACTGCCGTGCGAGCTTTCCATATTGCATCTCCCTACATACTAAAGTACACTCACATCTCATTGAAACTACTGAACCACACCTCTGTCTCCTGAGTAAAGGGTAGAACTTTAAGAACACATGCCACTCACCAAATGTGCCTTTAAGGCTTTTTTGCCCACTTTATAGTCTGTACAAAAGTGATTTTACATCAGATTTTCCATGCACAGACTCAGCATCACACAGGACAAAAAAGAAAATTACAGCCTCCTCACTACTTTAGTCTGGTTGGATCCACAGTCTGTCTTCGCATAGACTGTAATAATTAGAATACTTTATTTCTCAGTATGCTTCCAGACAGACTTTCACAACTCTCAGGCAATTGCCTGCGCAGGTTGCCTATCATACAGCCAGACAGTCCAGAACACAGATGCAGAGTATCTGAACACAAACACAGTGTATCTGTACACACACTGCTGCCTCATGCAGCATGACATTCCTAGTGAAGAAGGAGCCTGCCAGACTGATTGCTGTTTTTTTTTTTTTTTTTAAGGAAAACCACCACCCTACAATCAGCACACTTTACACCTGCTCAGAAAACATTTGCATTAGCAATCTATGTTCCATCCAGATAATAATATGCATCTTTACACATTAATATATACAGTACATATTTTTCCAGATGCCAGGTTGCCATGGCAACCAGAAATCACATCCTCAGACTCCCACCCGGCCTACTGCCTGCTTCCGGGAAAACCACAGAGACCAACCCAACCAGCCGGGGGGAGAGAGAACTGCATGTCCAGGGTGTCAGGCAATCGGAGTGGCCAGCAGTGAGTGGGCTGGTGGAAGCCTGGGCTGGTCAGATTGGTCTCTGTGGTTTTTCCGGAAGCAGGACGTAGGCCGGGCGGGAGTCCGATGTCCCGCTGTCAAGCCCGCTGCAAGTGACATAGTCGGCGGTGGCCGGGTCCTAGTCAGCCTCCTCCATGGTCCTTGCTGCCTAAATTATTTCTGCCTCTCATGTGGCCTTCTACTGACCTCGGGCCCTCATGAGGTGCTGCCTCTGTCACCAGCAAGAACTGCTCAGGATGATGAGAGTGGTGTGTTGCCTTTATGAATCCACAGCCTGTACAATGTCACTCAGGCATCGGCCTGACCACATGTGGTGTGGCCTTTTTATGGCAATTGCCACCCTGCCCCCAGCCCAGTCTGCCCCTGGAGAGGCATCGGCACCTGTAGGCATATGCCTACAGTGCTTATTGGAAAATCCAGCCCTGCTGACAAGAGTAAATGTAATCGAATAATAAAAGTGGAAATATCTTTCCCTTCTTTATTACCTGACATACGGTAGTCAGCAACCATCTGTTTGGGATCATAGTATGGCTCAAAGCGATCAGACAACACCTGTATGTATTGCATATACAGTACAGGTGTACTACGGTTTACAAATTTAATGCGTTCTCAGGGACGTTTTGTAATGCAAAAAATTTGTAAACCGAAACGCGATTTCCTATAGGAATGCATTGAAAACCAATTAATCCGTTCCGCAGGTCATTATTATTATTATTATACAGTATTTATATAGAGCTAAAAGGTTTGCTCAGCGCTGTACATTATAGTGGGGGACAGAACATGAGACAATACAGTAACAAAACAATACACGAGGGGTTTGAGGGCCCTGCTCTTTCGAGCTTACAATCTAGGTTAGAAAAAAGTTTTAAAAAGTAGCTGTCACTATAGGTCAGTGTCGGTTTCTAAATGCAATTACTGTATTTTATTTTCTTCACTATAGCTCAGAGAATCAGCTGTCACTTTCCCCCCAGCTAAAAGAAAGAAAGTTTCCTTTTAGTTTATTTCCCCGATGTAAAAGAAACAATGTTTCATTTTAGTTTGTTTCCCGAGATGAAAGAAAAGTATCCTTTAGCTCCGGGGAAAGTTACAGCTAATTCTGTGAGCTATAGTGAAGAAAAAAAAAAAGCCGTCAGTTGCATTTAAAAAATCCGGCGGCACCGACATACACTTCGTATTGCGAAAAAAAATTCTTGAAAAATTTGTAAAACTGAGGCATAATTTTCAATTGATTTTTTTATTTTCATAAACCGAAAATTACGTTAACTGAGGCGTTTGTTAAACCGAGGTACACCTGTATATATATTTTTTTAATACATTGCATGAATTATTTCCTTTGTGGACCATTCTTTTTATATACAGTATATTTTTATTTTTGTAAAAGGTGAACTTATCCTTTAGCTGCGTATAAACTCCACTGCAATAAACATGTTCACTTTTTACTATTATGCTGGAAGGTGACCACTACATACATACATACAGTAGCACAGATCTAGCTATCTGGCACTGTGGCA
>CATNWA010002271.1:0-23637 GCA_951230385.1 Staurois parvus
AAAAAGGTCGGGCGGGCAGCAACAAGACAATCTCAATGCAGGAATCGGGATACGGGTAAGACCTACGGAAACTAAGCACTCCTGACCTTTTTTAAAAACCACAGCGCCCTGCGCCCTGTTTGGTCCCGGGCTCGTGTCCCGATCCGCAGCACGGGGGGCGCCGTGCAAGGGGGCCCTTTACCCCAATGCTTGCCGCTATGGGGCCGGGCACACCGCGCATGGCCAGACCGGCAAGATCGCGGCCGGGCTCTGAGGTCCCTGACAATGGGTAATAAATCTGAAAATTGATGGCCCTATATAAGTAGCTGAAATCATCAGGAGTCTGTTCATAAAAAAATTGCACAGCATTACACCCGGTGAATGTGCCTGTCATTCCCTCTGTGTGAATGGGATGGGGGGGGTAGAGGGGAGTAGGCCTGTGCTGGGCGGGGTGAAGGTTTTCCATGGATATAAAAGGGGAATACCACATTTGGCAATAAGATGGTTCTAATTTCTATGTTTTAAACTTAGCGCCATCTAAAGGCCAGAAAAGTATGGCATTTTTTTATTGATTTTGCAAAATCACCCTTTGGGCCCTAGGGGGAGCGCCCCCACCCCCCCCGGGGCCAAGTGTGGAACTCAGCGATCCGTATTGCTGCCAGATTTCCCCAAGCCGTTCTGACAGAGGCATGACTGTCAGTCACCGCTCTCTCCCCCCCCCCCCCACACTCACTGGCTTGGAGGGGGGGGGGGGCGGCTGGTCCAGACTCGATGTCAGGATTTTTCCCCAGACGGGACCGGTAGTGACGTCAGTTTGACAGGGGGGCTTCACCTGAAAACGGGTCAAAGGAGATCAAATGAACGGATCCTTGTCCAGGGGAGAAGTACAGAAAAAGAGTTTTGCCTGAACTTCCCTTCAAAGAAAATGTTCCCCAACATTCCTTTTCCTGATCTGTGCCGGCGTCCCTGTCCTGGTATGAAGACGTCCCCTTTTTCTCTCTTATTGTTTCCTTTTGTTGAGATCCCCGGGGGATCGTGCCATCCCTCTTATCCTAAAAAAAATGACCACACTAGGCATAAAAGCTCATGTGGTCAGTGTCTAGCTGTGCGGGAGCTCAGCCTGCTCTCCTCCCATCAACTTTCCTGCACCCCCTCCCTGCACAGCCATTCACGGAAAGACCAGTGAATGAAACAAGTATGCATGAATAGTAGTAAGGAAATGCCCTTTCCCTGAAACATTGCTTACTAAGTGAAAAGTGAATGATCCCCGAGGGTCACATGGTACAGGGCTTTTCCCAACAACTTGTACCATGTGAAAAGCGGCCCAAATACAGCTTCCACAGTATTTCTCAATGGCTGCGGAATGCAGCCAGAGAAAAGGAGAAATTATTGTTTTTACACCCCTTTAGGTTGTAAAAAAAACCCATAAAAAAAAAAATAAAAAAAAAAAAAAATTTAAATTTTTAAAAAAAAAAAAACAAAATTTTTGGTTATAAACAAATTTGGGTTTTTTTTTTTTTCTAAAAAGATATCTGAATACTTTTGGGCCGATTTATGAAAAAAGATTATTTATTTGCAAATTTTATAAGATAAAATTTTTTACATTTTCATTTATATAGCAAAAATAAAAAGTTTCCAGCGGTGAAAAAAATACCACCAAAAAAAAAGTTTTATCGGTCTCAGAGTGGGGGAGTGTGACCTCGGGTGAGGGAGTGTGACCTCAGGGGGGGGAGTATACCCCGGGTGGGGGAGTGTGACCTCAGAGTGGGGGGAGTGTGACCTCAGGGTGGGGTGTGCCCTCGGGGTGCGGGTTGCCTCGAGTGCGGGAGTGTGACCTCAGGGTGAGGGAGTGTGACCTCAGGGTGAGGGAGTGTACCTCAGAGTGCGGGAGTGTGACCTCAGAGTGGGGGAGTGTGGCCTCAGGGTGGGGAGTGTGCCCTCAGAGTGGGGGATGTCCTCAGAGTGCGGGAGGTGCCCTCAGATGCGGGAGTGTGGCCTCAGGGGCGGGAGTGTGGCCTCGGGGTGCGGGAGGGTGGGGCCTCAGGTGCGGGAGGTGCCCTCAGGGTGCGGGAGTGTGACCTCGGGGTTTAGTAGGACCCCTGTCTGATAAAGGGAAAACCCAAGGGGCTCAATTTATAGAACATTCATTGGACAATGAGACAATCATTCCTCCACTGTGACAAATCCGGCCATATGTTAAAACACAGGATTTCCTATGTTTCCTCCATCTAGTGGCCCAATGGGGTGATTTTTCTGAAATACCCCCATCAGTAAAACTAGCCCAATATATATTATGGCCACTAGATGGACCAATATCATAAGAAATAAAAAAGGGCCAAAACTCCTCCCGCTGGGGAATGCTGGTCAATCCGTTTAAAATTTTTTCCATAGACCTCCAAGTGTTTGTGAAATCTCCCCCCCACAAAATGTACCCAGCCCAAACCCCAGGGCAAATGTATTTTCTCCTCCATCAATGGCCCAACCCGGGCCCACACTTTATCCTGCTTGGGGGGCCCTGATCTCCTTACAACTGTTTCTTTTCCCAAAAAATCAGCCATGGAGTATACCTGGCTTAACAGGGTGTGCTTCTTCCCCACATGAGATGGGATGTCCACAACATTCACTAGGGGACATTTCCCCCCACTCAAGGCACTAATACACCTCCAGGGTTTGTGGGGCCCCTGATGAAAGGAAGGCAGGACTTCAGAGAGGAACATTTCCCCCTAGAACAGAAAAGTGCTTCTTCTTGTGTGCAACTTGATGTGTGTAAAGATAGGCTTCTGTGAAAAAAATTTCCCCCACTCAGGACAGGAAAACCTTTTCCCTTTTGATTCTCTGTGTGTTGAAAAACTGGACTTCTGTGAAAAAAAATTTCCCGCATCAGGGCAAGAATACGGCTTCTCCCCCCTGTGAGACTCTGAGTGGTGAAGAGTGGACTTTTCCCGAAAAACGTTTACCCCACTCAGGGGGCAAAAAAAAAACGGCTTCTCCCCCTGTAGACTCGATGTGCGTAAGACTGGACTTCTTGAAAAACTTTTTCCCACTCAGGACAAGAAAATGGGTTTTCCCGGTGAGATCTTGATGTTTGTGAAGAGGGCTTTTGTGAAAAACATTTTCCCCCCATCAGAACAAGAATGGGGTTCTCCCCCCTGTGAGCTCTGAGTGTATGAAGACTGGATTCCTGAAAAACATTTTCCGCACTCAGGACAAAATATGGCTTTTCTCCTGTGTGAGATCTCTGAGTTTGTGAAAATGAACGTCTGTGAAAAACATTTCCCCCACTCAAAACAAGAAAACGGCTTTTCCCCGTGTGGATCCTGATTTTTGTAAGATGGGCTCTGTGTAAAAATTCCCACACTCAGGACAAGAAACGGCTTCTCCCCTGGTGAGATCCTGATGCTGGGAAAAATGGGGCCTTCACCGAAAAACATTTTTCCCCATTCAGTTACAGGGGAAAATGGTTCTCCCCCGGTGATTCTTGATGTGTATAAAGAGGGGCCCTCTCGAAAAACATTTCCCCACTCAGAACAGGAAAATGGCTTCTCCCCATGTGGGTTTTTGGTGTCTGTAAAGATAGGACTTTTGTGAAAAACATTTCCCGCCTCAGGAAGGAAATGGGTTCACCCCCGAGTGAGTCCTTTTAGTCGACAAGTTCTGATCTTTGTACAAAACATTTCCCCACCAGGACAGGAATATGATTTCTCCCCGTGTAGATCTCTGATGTCTGTAAACATTGTACTTACTGAAAAACATTTCCCGCATCAGGGCAGGAAAACGGCTTCTCCCCCCGGTCATCTTTATGCAAAAAAGACGGATTAAGATGGAAACCCTTCCCCGCATCAGTACAGGAGGCTCTTCCCCGTTGGAAGGCCCCTGGTCCCGCACAGTCTGAGGTTCTCAGGATACAGGGAAACCGAGGTCCTCTACACTGGGTGGTGCCGGAGGGCATGGGGGAGCCGGTTTTCTCCTGGGCTATACTGTGTGATGTCCCCCATCTTTACTTTTCCCCTTTGGAGACAAGTGAGACAATCCTGGGGGTTTTCCTTTCCCCCGGCCAGGACTAAAATACAAAACAAAGAGGATTCTAGCAGGAGTGATGGGTTTCCCCCAAACCAGGCCCCCCCCCACATCGGGAGCTTGGGTCTGAGGGCTTCAATTTCCCTCCCTGCTAAGACTTTAGTTTTCCGGTCCCCGACACCGCACCCCCCCATTCCCCCGCACCCACAGTTGCCCCCCCCTGAGGGGAAAATCCCGCTTTTTCGAAGTCGGCTCCCCGATATATAAAACCACAGACCCCTTCCCTGCCCCCCCAGTATGTCTTCCTGGCCCAAGTCGGCAGGAAAAGGCCTTTTTCCCCGGGCAGGGCCGGAGACATGGGGGACGGGGCCCATTGCCATGGTAATCCAATGCGAAGTCTTGGGTTACCATGGCAACAGCAATGCACCCAGCTCTGTACTTAAGAGAGAGCAGAGCACCCACCCCCCCTTGTTCTCTTGTTGTTCTCCCCCCCCAAATGTCAGGACGGTACAAATCCCCCCAAATGTCAGGAGAGTACAAATCTGCCCAAATGTCAGGAGAGTACAAATCCCCCCAAATGTCAGGACGGTACAAATCCCCAAATGTAAGAACGGTAACAAATCCCCCCAATGTCAGAACAGTAGAGATCCCCCAAATGTCCCCTTTTTGGAAAGTAGACATTCCAAGGTTTTTAGTAAGAAGCATGATGAGTTTTTGAAGCTGTAATTTTTTTCCCACAATTCTTTGGATCCTGAAGAAAGTAAATAAATATTTGTTTTCACAAAATTGTCATATTAACCAAGTTATTTCTCACACCTGGCATAGGCACACTTGCAACTACACCCCAAAACACATTCTGCTACTCCTCCTGAGTATGGCGATACCCACATGTGTGAGACAGCTTAGCCGTATAGAGAGGCCCAACATCCAAGGAGCACCTTCAGGCATTATCCACTTTCAGACCCGGCCTTTTTCCGATACTTTTTGTTTACATGTAAAAGTCAGTATTTGTATAAATTACTTAGAACCCCCAAACATTACATTTTTTTAGCAGAGGTCCTAGAGAATAAAATGGTGGGTTTTGCACATTTTAAGAGATACCAAACGTGCCACGCTTTAAGATTGTACACACATATGTATTTGTGCAAAACTACAGTAATTAGAAATCTCCATAGGGACACTTTATAAGGCTTACAGGTTACCAGATCAGAGTTACGGAGGAGCTCCGCTGATAGAATTATTGTTCTTGTTGTGACGTTCACAGCAATACGTCACAACGTGTGGTGCGATCTCTGTTTACGTATACATATGAGACAACACATGTGTTCACCTTTGCTTGCTAGCATGGGGAGAGGGGGGACAGGGGCTTTACATTTGTAAATTTTTTTTCACTGTTTCTTTAATTTTCTTTTTATTACTTTACTGTGACTAAGAATGTAAACAACTTGTGACATCACTAATACGGTGACATGGAGATCTGGGGTCTATTGCACCCCACATGTCTGTGGGAACAGGGACAGGACGTTGGTGTGCACTGTGGACCAGGGACAGACGTTGGTGTGCACTGTGGACAGGGACAGATTGTTGGTAGTGCACTGTGGACAGGGACAGCGTTGGTGTTGCACTGTGGACAGGGACAGACGTTGGTGTGCACTCTGTGGACAGGGTCAGACGTTTGGAGTGCACTTGTGGACATAGGGGACAGAC
This sequence comes from Staurois parvus, assembly GCA_951230385.1. Lineage (NCBI taxonomy): Eukaryota > Metazoa > Chordata > Amphibia > Anura > Ranidae > Staurois > Staurois parvus. The sequence continues at coordinate 5,704 of CATNWA010002271.1, forward strand.
GTTGGTGCGCACTGTGGACAGGGGGACAGACGTTGGGTGCACTGTGGACACGTTGGTGTTGTGGACGGGGGACAGACGTTGGTGGTGCACAGTGGACAGGGACAGATGTAATTGGTGTGCACTGTGGACAGGGACAGATGTTGGTGTGCACTGTGGACAGAGGGACAGATGTTTGGTGTGCACTGTGGACAGGGACAGATGTTGGTGGTGCACTGTCCCTACTCTTTCGAGCGTACAATCAGGGGGGAGGGGAGGGGCACAGGAGGAAACGGCTGTGGGGGAGGGGAGTGGAGGGAGGGGGGGAAGGGCACGGCTTTTTGGGTAGGGGGGGGTGGGCTTCCCAAGGGGGGTTTTTCAGGGAGCGCCTGAAGGGGAGGGGAAGGTGACAGTCTAGGATTGGGGAGGATTCCACAGGATGGGGGGAGGACCTGGAGAAGTCTTGCATGTGCGGGAGGGGGAGACCAGGGAGCAAATAGAAGGAGCCCGTGAAAGAGAAGGGTAGGGGTAGGTGGTACCGGGGAACAGGTCGGTGAGGTAGTTAGGGGCAGTTTTGTGAAGGGCCCTTTAAGGTCAGGGAGAAATTTTAAATTTTAATCGTTGGGCAAGGGGGACCATGGAGGGAGAGGAAAGGGGGGGGTGGCAGGGGGGAGCGGCTGGTGAGGTGATGGTCGGGCCGCTGATTTCAGAGGGTCTGAAGCGGGGAGAGCCTCCCACGGGGGTAGGCCGGTAGGGGGGAGTTGCAGTAGTCCAGGCGTGAGAAAAACAGGAGTGAAACTAGTTTTTTTAGGGGTTCGGGCGTAAGGAAGGAGCTATTTTGGGGCATTTTGCGGAGGGGGATCTGCATGTGTTTGTGAGAGATTTGATATGAGGTTGAAAAAAGGTTTGATCCAAATGACCCAAAGGGGACCCTGGTTTCGGGGCGGGATTGTGGGGGGTGTTTTTGGGTAGTGGGAGGGAAAGGATGGGGGGGGGGGGCGCGGGCGGGGGAAGAGAAAACTGGGTTTGGGAAGGGGGTTTGATTTTGGGGAAAAATGGAGCGCATCCAGTCAGAGATGTCTTTTGGGGGTGATGATGCGGGGGGAGAATGGGGGGGTGAGGTGAGGGTGGAAGTAGATTTGAGTACATCGGGATAGAGGTGATAGTTAACCGTGGGGGTGTATGAGTTTTCCAAGGGGGGAGGGGTAGATGGGGGAAAAAGAAGGGGCCAAGGGCAGAGCCCCGGGGGGCCCCAACAGAGAGGGGGGGTGAGGGGGAGGTGGCACCGGTTGAGGAAACGCTGAAGGACGTCGGGGTAGAAGGACGAGAAACCCGGAGAGAGCGGTGTCCTCTGATGCCAAGGGGGAGTATTTTTTAAAGGAGGAGGGGGGGGTCAACTGTTCCCAAAAGGGGCGGAGAGGTCTAGGAGGAGGGGGACAGAGTAGTCGCCTTTGGCTTTGGGGGTTAGTAAATCTTGGTGATTTTGAGAGGGGAGTTTCGGTGGAGTGTAGGGGGCGGAAGCCGGGCTGTGTGGGTCAAGGGTTTCTGTCATCAGTGGGGGCTTAGGCACGAAGACCAAGGGTCAGGAGCTTGGAAGGAGTGGGGAGCAGGGAAAAATTTGGTCTGAGGTTGTTGAGGGAGTGGGGCCAGGGAGGGGTTTTTGAGTATGGGGGGTGTGCGCATTTTTTAGGGGGGGGGAAGACGCCCTAGAGAGGGAAATTAAAGATTGGGGAAGGGGCGGATGAGGGAAGAGGGGGGGACCGGAGGAGTTTTAGAGGGGATAGGGTCCCCGGGGCATTTTGTAGCGGGCTTCTGAGAAACTCTGCTGACTTCCTCAGTGGGATAGGGCTAAGGAGGCAGTGATGGGGGGGGTTAAAAGGTAGGCAGGCCTTGGGGGGTGGTGGGGGGGTGCCGTTGCAGGTCAGAGGAGGGGAGAATAGGGGGGGTTTGGGGAAGGGGAGGCAGATGGGGAGTTGATTGCAAGTTCACTATGCCTTGCGGATTGCGTCAATCTTGTTGTGGAGAAGAGTGGGAATTTCGTGGGGGGTGAGTGAGGTACTAATGAGGAGGGGGGAGAGAGCGGGGGAGTTGAAGGGGGGAAGAGTGGGCGGGGGCAGTGGAGAGGGTGTTAATCGGGTTAACAAAGAGGCCTGCTTGGCCTACTTCCAAAGTGGGCCCTGCGGGCCATATTCTCGATGGCTTGTTTGGACACAGCGATCATTGAAGGGGGGGGCCAATCATGGCCAAAATCCCGACCTCTGATGGCATCTTTAGGAACCACCCTTCCCCAGAATCGTTTACTGGGTGACTGGGGGCCTCGTGCAGCACCCGTTCTGGGGGACATACTGTCTGTCCACTCAAAAACAAGGAAGCTCCCCCTAGCCATTATGTACTTTGGGCCGGGTTGGAGGGGGTTTAAGGGGGCCCAAAGTTGGGGGATTTTCACATTTTATCACCAAAAAATAAAATCTGTCCCCCAATCACATCATCCGATATAAAACCCCAGCGGGTGGGAAATGGGGGAACAAAAGAAATCCTTTTATTTAAAATAAGCATGGGGGGGGGGGGGGAGAGCAGAAGTCAGGACTACAAAATGTATCAAAGTAATAGGCAGGGGGTCGGGAGTATGGAATTACAACATAGAGTATATAGTGCAGGGGCAGAGTATGAAATTTACAACAAAGAGTATATAGTGCGGGGGGTCGGAGTAGTAAGGGTACAATAAAAATTATACAGTGAAGGTCGGGACTCAAATTTTGGTTTTCAGAATCAGTGAAGTTTAAATGTTTACTGTAGACAAGTTGCAGAGATCCCACACCGCTGCCCCCATCTCCTGAGACTGCACTCAGTGACTTGGGTTAGACACTACAACAATTCCTCCACCCGGCACAGCCAGCAGACCACAGAGCAAGGAACCCTGGAGAAAGTTTCTGTCAGACATTTTACTAGACCCAGGCATGGGGACAAAGAAAAGACTCATACCCCGGGCACCTAGGCTATAATATCTATAGTGAAAAGAACATTTTGCCCCACTATCCCCAGAACCCCATAAATCCGTCAAATACTAAATTTTTCTGCAGCACAGAAAGGGAAAGTTTATCCGGAGAAATCCAGAATACAGAGGGGGAACACAGCCAGGAAAGTGACCAGGGGGATTACAGGCTGATATCCCCCAGTCCCCCCCTACTCGGACCAATCAGAGCATAGGGGTGGGGGAATGTTTTAGTGTTCATGACCCACCTTTGCTGATCTCTGTAGGAAGTGTCCTCCTCTATAAATTTCCCCGTTATCCTCCTCCTCCATAGACCTGCTGATCATCGCATCACATACGCCTCTTCTTCTTCTGCTTTCACCTCAAAATTCTATATCGATTGGATCTCCTCTCTAAATCAAGGAAAGAAGAAAATATCATCGGTGTAAAATATAAGATCACATAAAACATAACCCACACATTTCTCTATGAAAATCCATGTTCTAGATGCTCTCCCGTCCGACCAACCTTGGCAACACTGAGGGTGTGTGACCCTTCCTGTGTGAATCCCGGAAATGACAGAGGACGCGGACATCTCTCCTGGTGGGTTCCTGTAGCTTGGAATGGACCCACCATGGTGTCCTGGGTACAGATTCTTTGTTATTCTTTTGAGAAGCTCTGACTCCTCCATCCCCCCTATCCTTCATCTCCTCTTTTTATCTCTTCTTTAACCTCAACTTTAGTGATCTCTCAGGTTTCCACTCTGCAATAAAAATATAAAAAAGACATCAATTGGTAACAATGCGAGATAATGTACAGCTCCTAAATGACCTATCAGTGATGTGTTCCTCATCTACCTGATGATGGTGAGGGATAGGTATTGTGAACCTTTCTGTGTGGAAATCCCGGGAATACAGAGGACTGGGGAAATTCTATCTCATGGTTGGTTCCCAGTTACTGGAGTCCATCTGTCGGAAACCACACACACTGACTGAATACCTATTGTTTCAAATGTGTTTTTTTTTGATGGGGGATCTTTTTTTTTTTTTTTTTTTTGCTTTTTTTTTTTTTTTAAGAAGTTTCCCTTTTACCACCGGTTTTTTTTTTTTTTTTTTTTTTTTTTTTTTTTTACGTCCTAATGTTGAGATCCTTGTGTCCTTTTTTTTTTTCCCACTTTTTTTTTTGTTTTTTAGACAGTGACCACCCTTTTTTTTTTTAGGAACCCATGACCAACACAACAATTTTTCAGTTTTTTTTTTTTTTTTTTTCTAACTGTGCAGTTACTTGAGAATTTTTTTTTTATTCCCGCACCGCTCACCTATCCTGTCAGCTACTTTTTTTTTTCATTTGGTTACTGTCTTAGAATCATTCTTTTTTTTTCTCTCTTTTTTTTTTTTTTTTTGGAAGACAATGTGACTGTGCTTTTTTTTTTTCCAGACTTTCACAGAGGAAAACTTTAAGCTACATCCTGAAACACAAATTTTCACAATTTTTTTTTTTTTCCCCAAGAATCCATTTTTTTTTTTTTTTTCAGGTTTTTTTTTTTTTTTTTCCCCAACTTCAGAGCTGTTTTTTTTTTCCCTTTTTCCCCCCAACAGGACCTTTTTTTTTAAGACGCAGGGTTTGAGGCTTTTTTTTTTTTTTTTTTTTCCATTTTAAAACAGTTACACGCAGGGACCAAACAAGTCCCCACTGTTTTTTGGATTTTTTTTTTCTTTTTTATTTTTTTTAGCGATCAGAAAAGAAGCCAGATGAGGACATATTTGAGGAAGGAGAGCTTTTTTTTTTTTTTTTTTTTCCATAGGATTCATCACTTTTTCCTTTTGGAGGGACATTTTTTTTAGGAGCTTTGAGATTTTTTTGATTTTTTTTTTTTTTTGTTTTTTGGAATGGGAGGGTTTTTTTTTTAGAAAGCTGTGAGGGTCATTGTTGATTTTTTTTTTTTTTTAGACTCTGGATGAGGGAACATTTGGATGGGGAAGATTGTAGGGGTCCCTCTTTTTTTTTTTACCCATGCAATTTTTTTTTTTTTTTTTTTTTGGGTTTTTTTTTTTTTTTTTTTTACCAGAATGAGTTAACCATTGTTTATTTCTTTTTTTATCAAAAAGGAGCCGATTTTTTTTTGAGGAATTTTTTTCACAGCCAATTTTTTTTTTTTCAGCATGAACTATTTCTTTTTTTTGTAGATGATGAGGAGGGGAGGAAAGTTCACTGAAGGTTTTGACCATTAGATCCATTTGGATTTTTCAGACTGGTTTAGCAGGGATTGCTCATTTATTTTTTTTATTTTGGCCAGCTTTTTTTTTTTTTTTTTTTTTTTTTTTTTTTTGCAGCCAATAGCATCAGTTTTTTTTTTTTAATCTGAGAGATGGAGGAGTCTACCCCACCTTGTACAGAATACTATAGTTCATCGGAGAATTCCCCCCCCCGCGTCCACCCTCCAATGTGTGACTGGGTGATATCACTTTTATAGTTATTATGGTCATCCCGCTTGCTGAACGCTAAATACTTAGATATTATTTTAGGCCAGCTTTGGGAGGCAATTATAAATTACATCATCCTGTCTGTACCTGACATCACTTCCTAATCTTCCATAGAGACTTCCTGTCTGGGTAGAAGTGAGATCCCCACCTTGTGGAGCTCAGAGGAACTGCAGCCCCGAGAAGCGTCTGGTAGTGTGACCCCGGCCTTGTGCTGGGTGTGTATGGACTGTAGATCCTTATAGAGGGGTCACCTCCACTCCCACCAAGGGGGACAGAAATATATGACTGCTCGGGGGGAGGGATTTTGGCCTCCTTTGATTTTGCAGTAACATTGATTGCAGATTTAGTCCTGTAGAACATCTGGTATATGGATACAAAGCCCCCCAGCCGGAGTAAAGGCTGGAGAGTGATTGAAGTAGATGCAAAGTGGAAGCGGTGGACTTGCAGAGAACACTATACCGAGCACACAATATTGTCTGTCTCCTGGATTTGCACAGGATTTGAGATGATTTCCTATAGCAGCAAATCTGATGAGATGAATGAAGTGGGTGTAAAGTGGAAGCAGTGGATGTGCAGGGAGCAGCATCTTGAGCACAAAGCACTTATGTTGTGGATGGATTTGCACACGGTTCAGTTTCCTTCATTTATTGATAAACCCCATAAGACCAATGAAGTGGGTGTAAAGTGGAAGCAGTGGATGTGCAGAGAATAGGATTTGGAGCCCCGAGCTCTTTATCTCTGAATGTCTCCACATATTTGTAGTGTATTTGTGATGATTTCTGTGCACACACAATAGGACACGTCTGTGCGCTGTGACACATAATGCTCTTCTAGATGACAGGGAATCCTTCCCTTTGTTACAGCAGCAGTCCGCTAGAAGGTTTTTGTAGGTTTGGAGTTGTTACACATAAAGCGCGGGTTTTATTCCATTTATAGTGATGACATCATTGCCCAAATCTGGGGGTCACCAGCCATTTCTTCTCCCACCCTTTACTCTGGGCTGGGTTATTATTAGACAAACATTTGTATATTGTGCCCTCACTGCTTCCCTCACCCCTCTATGGCCACCCAACCACCTCCTCCTATTACTCCACTCTCCCACTGACCCAAACACCTCCACTAGTAGTTTTCTCACACTCCTGCACATCCCGCTCCCATGCACCTTCCTCACCCTTCTCCTCCTCCTAACCGCGAAGGGGAGACATTTCTCCCCAAATCCTGGCCCTCCATCACATCCCTCACCCACACAACACCCTCCCGCCTCCACGTCCTGCCGCAACCCACCGCAACTTAGTATCTGTGTCCCCCTGCTCCCTAAAATCTCTCCCCCCGTTTTCATGCGCACTCCTGAAACGCATCCGATCTGTGTGCAACAAGCTTAAAACCCCCGCCATCCACGACCTCTTTGTTTCCCGCTCCTCTAAACCTCCTAGCGATCACGGACTAAACCTGGATCCAGCCCACTGACTCTACCTCCCCTGCTGCACTCTCCTACGGAGGTCTCACCTGGACCCACTTCACCCAGGCCCAACGTCGTAAAGGTGGTGGGGTTGGCCTGCTCCTGTCACCGCAGAGCACCTTCCGAGTCCTCCCAAATACCCCCTCCCTATCCTTCGAGGCCCACTGCGTCCGACAATTCTCACCAACCCCCCTGAAGATTGCTGTGATATACCGGCCTCCTGGATCCATATCCCTCTTCCTGGATGACTTCTCCTCCTGGCTACCCTTCTTCCTCTCCTCTGAGCTAACCACCATCATCCTTGGGGATTTCAACATCCCTGTCAACCTTGACAACTCCGGCCACATCCCATCTCCTCCACTTAAATCTCCTCCTTTGCACTTGCACAGTGCATACAATCCACCACCCACTCCAACGGTAATATTCTTGATTTTGTCTTCTCCAACCGCTGCGCTTCCCCACAACCTCACTAACACCCCCTTTCCTCTCTCTGACCACAACCTGATCACCTTCTCTATCTCCTCATCCTCCAACACCTACCCCTCCAAATGTCACACACTACTACCAGCCGTAACCTCCGCAACCTTAACCCTGCCCCCTCCACTCTGCAGATGATCAACTCCATGACAGCATCCTCCCCCTGTCCTGCCCCGACTCTGGCTATGACTGCCTACAACAACGCGCTGTCAACAGCCCCTTGACTCACTAGCGCCTTTAACCACACCACGCAACATCAGACCCCGACCGCTCCAGCCCTGGCAGACTGATCACACCAAAACCCCCTCAAACGACACAGTCGTGCCCGGGAGCGACTATGGCGCAAAACCAAATCCCAACAAGCCTTCACCCGCTACAAATCTGCCATTCCGCACCTACACCTCCTCCCTCCACGCAGCCAAACAAGCCTACTTCCTGACCCTCATCAAGGCCCTCTCCTCCAATCCTCGCCGACTCTTCTCCACCTTCAACTCTCTACTCTCTCCACCCCCACCTCCACCCAGCACCTCACTCACCGCCCTTGAGATTGCCAATCACTTCAAAAACAAGATTGACACAATTCGCAAGGACATTGCCGCAACTCACACGCCCTCTCAACCCGTCCCTCTCACACAGCTAACCCCTCATCCCCCCTCTCCCTCGACATAACCCGCAGGGACTTCATCGCTGCTCAAACTCCCTCCAACCCCCTTCTTCCTCACTCAACTACTCCCTCATCACCCCTCTCCCACGGCCCCACCACTGCTCTGACCTCCACTTCCACCCCGCCCCTACATTCCTCATATTGAAGCCCCCCAACACTCCGCACCTTTGACCTTACCACCATCAAGGAAGTCTCCAAGATCCTCTCTGATGCCCGCCTCACCACCTGCCCCCTTGACCCTATCCCTTTACAACTCCTACGACCTCCCCTCCCCCTCCATCCTACGCTCCCTCAGCCACATCTTTAATCTCTCCCTCTCCTCCTACACTTTCCCCTCCCCTCTGAAACATGCACACATCACCCCCATACATAAAAAAGCCCCTCCCTGGACCCCAATGACCCGAACAACCTCAGACTCCATCTCCCTGCTCCCATTTACATCTAAACTCCTCAAGCGCCTAGTCTACACCCGCCTATGCTCTCACCTCAACGACAAAAACCTCCTCGATCCCCTACAGTCCCGGCTTCCATCCGCCCTACACTCCACCGAAACCGCCTTACTCAAACTCTCCAACAACCTGCTAACCGCCAAAGCTAATGGCCACTATTCAGTGCTCCTACTCCTTGACCTCTCTGCGGCCTTTGACACAGTCGACCACCCCCTCCTCCTCAAAAAACTACACTCCCTCGGCCTCAGAGATTCTGCTCTCTCCTGGCTCTCATCCTACCTGTCACAACGCTCTTTCAGCGTTACCTATAATGCTACCACCTCCCCTCACTCCCCCCCTCTCTGTTGGGGTCCCTCAAGGCTCTGTCCTCGGGCCCCTTCTCTTCTCCATCTACACCTCCTCCCTTGGCCAACTCATACACTCTCACGGCTTCAACTACCACCTCTATGCCGACGACACACAAATCTATCTTTGAACCCCCCACCTCACACCCCTCGGTCTCTGCCCGAATCACACACCTACTGAGCGACATATCAGACTGATGTCGCTCCACTTCCTTAAACTTAACCTCTCCAAAACCGAGCTCCTTGTCTTCCCCTCAGCCCGGACACCACCCCCCATTGACTTCTCCATCACATCCAACAATGCCACCATAAAACCCGCCCCGCAGGCCAGAGTACTGGGTGTCATTCTGGACTCCAACCTATCCTTCCAGCCCCAAGTCCAATCTTTAACAAACTCGTGCAGACTCCACCTCCGCAACATCGCCAAAATCCTCACGTTCCTAACCCCAGAAACCACTAAACAGCTCATCCACTCCCTCATCATATCACGACTCGACTACTGCAACTCCCTCCTCACTGGCCTGCCTCGCCGCTATCTATCCCCGCTTCAGTCCATCCTGAATACGGCTGCCAGACTCATTCACCTTTCCAACCGCTCCATCTCCGCCACCCCCCCCCTGCCAATCCCTCCACTGGCTTCCGATTGCGCAATGGATCAAATTCAAAATCCTAACACTGACGTACAAAGCTGTCCACCATACTGCCCCGAACTACATCACTGACCTAATATCCAATTACCGCCCAGCACGCACACTCCGCTCCTCACAAGACCTCCTTCTGTCTAGTTCCCTGGTCTCCTCCTCCCATGCCCGCCTCCAGGACTTCTCCAGGTGTCACCCATCCTCTGGAACTCCCTGCCCCAACCCATCAGATTATCACCTACTCTCCTCTCTTTTAGGCGCACCCTGAAAACCCATCTCTTCAGGGAAGCCTACCCCACCCCCTGCTAACTTGCCGACCTCCTCCACTCTTCCTACCCCTCCATCCCCCACAGCTATCTCCTCCTGTGCCACCATCCCCCTCCCTCCTAGATTGTAAGCTCAAAAGAGCAGGGCCCTTGATCCCCTCATGTTTTGCATTGTATTGGTATTGTTCTGTCACATGTTCTGTCCCCCTTTGTAATGTACAGCGCTGAGCAAACTATTGGCGCTTTATAAATACTGTATAATAATAATAATAATAATAATTTATATAGTGCCAACAGTTTCCTCGGTGCTGTACAATATAAGGGGGACGGTACAATTACAACACATTTCAGTACAGAAGGAATAGGAGGGCCCGGCTCGTACAGTTCTTAGGTGGAGGTGGGGTAGGCTTCCCTGAAGAAGTGAGTTTTCAAAGATCGCCTAAAGGCAGACAGGGTGGAGGCTGACCTAACATACTGCAGTAGGGAGTTCCAGAGGACAGGAGAGGCTCTGGATAAGTCCTGGAGGTGAGTGTAGGAGGAGGAGACGAGGGAGCTAGAGAGCAAGATGTCTTGGGAGGAGCGGAGCCAGCGATATCTCTGGATGAGGTTGGTGATGTAGCTAGGGGCAGTGTTGTAGATAGCTTGGTGTGCTGTGCTTAGTATTTTGAATTGTATACATTGGGTTAGTGGAAGCCAATGAGGGGATTGGCAGAGAGGGGTGGAGGAACACTGAATGGAGGCCAATGAAGGGATTGGCAGAGAGGGGTGGAGGACACTTAATGGAGGCAGTGGAGGAATTGCAGGGAGGGGTGGAGGACACTGAATGGAGGCCAAAGAAGGGATTGGCAGAGAGGGGTGGAGGACACTGAATGGAGACCAGTGAAGGGATTGGCAGAGAGGGGTGGAGGACACTGAATGGAGGCCAGTGAATGGATTGGCAGAGAGGGGTGGAGGACTCTGAATGGAGACAAGTGAAGGGATTGGCAGAGAGGGGTGGAGGACTCTGAATGGAGGCCAGTGAAGGGATTGGCAGAGAGAGGTGGAGGACACTGAATAGAGGCCAGTGGAGGGATTGGCAGAGAGGGGTGGAGGACACTGAATGGAGGCAAGTGGAGGGATTGACATAGAGGGGTGGAGGAACACTGAATGGAGACAAGTGAAGGGATTGGCAGAGAGGGGTGGAGGACTCTGAATGGAGGCCAGTGAAGGGATTGGCAGAGAGAGGTGGAGGACACTGAATGGAGGCCAGTGGAGGGATTGGCAGAGAGGGGTGGAGGACACTGAATGGAGGCAAGTGGAGGGATTGACAGAGAGGGGTGGAGGACACTGAATGGAGGCAAGTGGAGGGATTGACAGAGAGGGGTGGAGGACACTGAATAGAGGCAAGTGTAGAGATTTGCAGAGAGGGGTGGAGAACACTGAATGGAGCCCAGTGGAGAGATTTGCAGAGAGGGGCGGAGAACACTGAATGGAGGCCATTGGAGGGATTGGCAGAGAGGGGTGGAGGACACTGAATAGAGGCAAGTGGAGGGATTGGCAGAGAGGGGTGGAGGATACTGAATAGAGACCAGTGAAGGGATTGTCAGAGAGGGGTGGAGGACACTTAATGGAGGCAAGTGGAGGGATTTGCAGAGAGGGGTGGAGGACACTGAATGGAGGCCAGTGGAGGGATTGGCAGAGAGGGGGGGAGGACACTTAATGGAGGCAAGTGGAGGATTTGCAGAGAGGGGTGGAGGACACTGAATGGAGGCCAGTGGAGGGATTGGCAGAGAGGGGTGGAGGACACTTAAGGGAGGCAAGTGGAGGGATTTGCAGAGAGGGGTGGAGGACTAGTATGAGTCTAGCAGCAATCGCTGATCAGTTGGTAAGGTGTAAGAGTCTAGCAGCAGTCACTGATCGGTCGGTAAGGTGTATGAGTCTAGCGGCAGTCACTGATCGGTCGGTAAGGTGTATGAGTCTAGCAGCAGTCACTGATCGGTTGGTAAGGTGTATGAGTCTAGCAGCAGTCGCTGATTTGATGGTAAGGTGTATGAGTCTAGCAGGAGTCGCTGATCGGTTGGTAAGGTGTATGAGTCTAGCAGCAGCATTCATAATAGACTGAAGGGGGGATAGCCTGTGTAATGGTAGACCAGTGAGGAGGGAGTTGCAGTAATCGAGGCGGGATATAACCAAGGCGTGGATAAGTTGTTTTGTGGTGTCATTGGTCAGGATGGGGTGGATTTTGGAAATGTTCCGGAGGTTGATCGGTTAGTAAGGCGTATGTGTCTAGCAGCAATCGCTGATTGGTTGGTAAAGTGTATGAGTCTAGCAGCAGTCGCTGATCGGATGGTAAGGTGTATGAGTCTAGCGGCGCAGTCGTTACTCAGTTGATAAGGTGTATGAGTCTAGCAGCAGTAGCTGCTGATCGGTCCGTAAGGTGTATGAGTCTAGCGGCAGTCGCTGATTGGTTGGTAAGGTGTATGAGTCTATCAGCAGTCGCTGATCGGTTGGTAAGGTGTATGAGTCTAGCAGGAGTCGCTGATCGGTTGGTAAGGTGTATGAGTCTAGCAGCAGCATTTATAATAGACTGAAAGGGGATAGCCTGTGTAATGGTAGACCAGTGAGGAGGGAGTTGCAGTAATCGAGGCGGGATATAACCAAGGCATGGATAAGTTGTTTTGTGGTGTCATTGGTCAGGGTGGGGTGGATTTTGGAAATGTTCCGGAGGTTGATCGGTTGGTAAGGCGTATGTGTCTAGCAGCAATCGCTGATCGGTTGGTAAGGTGTATGAGTCTAGCAGCAGTTGCTGATTGGATGGTAAGGTGTATGAGTCTAGCAGCAGTCGCTGATTGGTTGGTACTGTGTATGAGTCTAGCGGCAGTCTCTGATCGGTCGGTAAGGTGGATGATTCTAGCAGGAGTCCCTGATCGGTTGGTAAAGTGTATGAGTCTAGCAGCAGTCACTGATAGATTGGTAAGGTGTATGAGTCTAGCAGCAGTCGCTGATTGGATGGTGAGGTGTATGAGTCTAGCAGCAGACGCTGATCGGTTGGTACGGTGTATGAGTCTAGCGGCAGTCATTGATCGGTTGGTAAGGTGTATGAGTGCAGCGGCAGTCGCTGTTCGGTTACTAAGGTGAATGAGTCTAGCGGCAGTCGCTGATCGGTTGGTAAGGTGTATGAGTCTAGCAGCAGTCGCTGATCGGTAGGTAAGGCGTATGAGTCTAGCAGCAGTTGCTGATAGGTTGGTAAGGTGTATGAGTCTAACAGCAGTCGCTGATCGGTTGGTAAGGAGTATGAGTCTAGCGGCAGTCCCTGATCGGTTGGTAAGGTGGATTAGTCTAGCAGCAGTCGCTGATCGGTTGGTAAGGTGTATGAGTCTAGCGGCAGTACTGATCGGTTGCTAAGGTATATGAGTCTAGCAGCAGTTGCTGATCGGTTGGTAAGGTGTACGAGTCTAGTGACAGTCACTGATCGGTTAGTAAGGTGAATGAGTCTAGCGGCAGTCGCTGATCGGTTGGTAAGGCGTATGAGTCTAGCAGCAGTCGCTGATTGGTTGGTAAGGTGTATGAGTCTAGCAGCAGTCGCTGATCGGTTGGTAAGGTGTACGAGTCTAGCAGCAGTCACTGACTGGTTGGTAAGGTGTACGTGTCTAGCAGCAGTCGCTGATTGGTTGGTAAGGCGTATGAGTCTAGCAGCAGTCGCTGATTGGATGGTAAGGGTGTATGAGTCTAGCAGCAGTCGCTGATTGGATGGTAAGGTGTATGAGTCTAGCAGCAGTCGCTGATCGGTTGGTAAGGTGTATGAATCTAGCAGCAGCATTCATAATAGACTGAAGGGGGATAGCCTGTGTACCGGTAGACCAGTGAGGAGGGAGTTGCAGTAATCGAGGCGGGATATAACCAAGGCGTGGATAAGTTGTTTTGTGGTGTCATTGGTCAGGATGAGGCAGATTTTGGAAATGTTCCGGAGGTTGAGGCGTCAGTATTTAGCCAGTGAGTGGATGTGGGGCCCAAAGGAGAGGTCATAGTCTAGGATTACACCTAGCACCCTGGCATGAGGGGAAGGACTAATGGTTGTGCTGTTGATCTTGATGGTAAAGTCATGAGTGGGGGATTGGGGATTGGAAAGATTGAGTCTAAGGTAGTGATGTGACATCCATGCTGATATGTCGCTCAGTAGATTTGTGATACGTGAGGAGATTGAGGGGGTGAGCTGGGGAGTGGAGAGATAGATCTGGGTGTCATCAGCATAGAGGTGGTATTGGAAGCCACGGGAGGTTTATCAGTTAGCCCAGGGAGGAGGTATAGAGAGAGAAAAGGAGGGTACCCCCAAGGACAGAACCTTGGGGTACCCCAATGGAAAGGAAGAGGAGCGGAGGAGGGGGAGTATTTTTTTATGTGACACTGAAAGTGCCCTGCAGGAGTAAATTGGATCGTGCTTTGCTGGGTTTTTTTGCCTTCCTCTAGATCAACTGTGGGTATAGAATTATGCAATCTTCTGATACATTCTCAACATTCCTTCTTGATCTTAGATCCTTCTCCATAGCTTTAGGATGCTCAGGCAATATCATACTCAAACGGCTCCAAGTACAAGGCCCTCCAGTAATATTGCCTGGAATATATGAATATGTGGGATTTCCACAAGAAAACAACCATCCTAAAGGTAGTGTGACATGCTTACTGTGGTGGAACCGTTCCGCCTGGGCTTCCTTGTGCGGAGCGATGCATCTCAGCCATCCCCTTGTCCTGCAAGTCTTCCAGTGCTCTGCCAAGGCAGGTATTAGAGCTCAAAGACAATCCCTCCCCAATATCCCAGACCACGAGTCAGAACTTCGTGTAGGATGAAAATGACTCAATCTTTATTAAACACAGCTCAGTATATACAACTTCACCCCCCCACCCCACCAGACAGCCTGGGCACCGGGTTTTCCCCACCCACAACAAACCCTACAACCCAACAATACAGTATGAACTCTATTAGAAGTGAAAGACTACAAGGTCACATTTCCCTAAACAGTGTAGAATGTCTGTCTACATACAAGCTGCTAAATATATACAGCTTTACCAAGGGGAAAAAACTGAAACAGAAAGGACAAAATGTTATCACAAAGGGACGGTTCGTCACAAGGCTCCCCCGTTGTGTAACACACCCAGACCCGGTGAGACCTTCAAACAGGTCTGCTTGGGGCTGGTCGGTTAAAAGGGTTACTTCTCCAACTTGGCTTGCCAGGGCAACCCATCCACATTGGCGTTTTGCTTCCCCGGTCGGTACTGTATTGTAAAGTTATAGGGTTGGAGGGCCAAGCTCCACCACAGCAGATGACCATTGTCCCCGGAGACCCAGTTTAGCCATACCAGGGGGTTGTGATCGGTGAGTATGGTAAAGGAGCACCCATACAGGTAGGGCTGCAATTTATTGAGGGCCCATACCAAGGCAAGACACTCTTTCTCCACAGCAGCATAGGCCACTTCCCGGGGTAACAACTTTCTACTTAGGTAGGCCAATGGATGGTCGTTCCCATCATCTCCGATTTGGCTCAGAACAGTGCCCAATCCAAAGGTGGAGGCATCTGTGTAAACACAAAACCGTTTGGAAGGGTAAGGAGCAGCCAAATTGGGAGCATGGATCAGGTCATGTTTGAGCTCTTGGAAAGCTGTTTCACACTCTGGGGACCACACAACCTGTCGGGGCAGATTCTTCCGGTCAGATCCGTTAGGGGTTTAGCAATGGCACTGTAGTTGGGGATGAATTTACGGTAGTACCCCGCAGTGCCTAGGAAGGCAAGGACCTGGGTCTTGGTTTGGGGGTGGGCCAATTTGCTACCGCTTCCACTTTTGCCGCTGCTGGTAGTTGCTTCCCACATCCTACCCGATGTCCTAGATATTGAACCTCAGACACCCCAACATGGCAACTGTCAGGTCAGATGGTCAGTCCTGCTTGCCTAATGCAATCAAGCACTTCCCTGAGGTGTCGGAGGTGATCCTCCCAACTATCACTGTAGATAGCTATATCATCTAGATAGGCACAGAAGTCCTGCAGCCCATCCAGCAGCTTATCTACCATTCTCTGAAAGGTAGCCGGGGCGTTCTTCATCCCAAACGGCATGACCCTGGACTGGTACAAGCCGAACGGGGTGATAAATGCCGACTTTGGTACCACATCCGCATCCAGCGGAATCTGCCAGTACCCCCTGCAGAGATCGATAGTGGTAAGAAAATTACCTCTGGTCATCCGGTCCAGCAGCTCGTCTATCCGGAGCATGGGGTATCGGTCACGGTCCGGTCATTGAGCCTGCGGTAGTCCACACAGAACTGGAAGGTTCCATCCTTCTTGGGTACCAGGACTACTGGGGAGGCCCTTCAGGGAGGCCTGACCCTGCATGTCTACCCGGAGGGCAGTTGTGGTGGTGTAACTGGGCAGATGAGAACAGCCCTCGGTGCTCTTGGAGCAGTTGGCAGGCCTGTTCCTGTGCCTTGGAGGCATGGGAGGCAGCCATGTGCTGATATCTACATCCCCTACACTCAGCTGGGACTGTCCATCCCCCGGAAGCCCCAGCAGAAGAAGCGTTTTTCTGAGTCATCGGTAGCCGGAGCGCAAATAACAGCTACATTGTCCTGTCGTTCAATGAACGGTTTCAGCATATTCACATGGAAGGTTTGCCAGATCCTTCCATCCGAACAGCGAGCTACAATGTACGTGGTATCACAGATGTGCTCCACCAATTGGTACGGGCCCTGCCAGGCAGCCTGTAATTTGTCATGCCTGACTGGTTTCAAGGCCAACACTTTCTGTCCTAAGTGAAACGTTCAGTCTTGGGCAGATTGGTCGTACCACCGTTTCTGTCAGCTCTGGGCGGCCTCAAGGTTGTCTCGTACTAGGGTCATCAACCGTTGTAGCCTTTCCCTGACCTCCAGCACATAGGCCACCACCGAGGTCCCCTCCTTGGCCACTGTTCGCATAGGAGATCCAGGGGTCCCCAAACCCTCCGGAAGTACAGCAGCTCAAAGGGAGAGAACCCAGTGGACTCCTGAAGTACCTCTCGGTGGGCAAACAGGAGGTGGGGAAGATGCCACACTCCCAGTCCTTATGGGACATGGTAAACGTTCGGAGGAGCTGTTTCAGCGTACCGTTAAACCGTTCGCAGAGCCCATTGGACTGGGGGTGGTACGGAGAGCTGTACAGTGGTCTGATCCCACACAACTTCCAAAGTTGTTGAGTAAGCTCAGCCGTGAACTGCATGCCTTGGTCTGCCAGGATCTCCCGAGGAAATCCTACCTGAGTAAAGATCTGCAGCAGGGCTTGAGCAACTGTTTCTGCCTGCACATCTCTCAGTACTACGGCCTCTGGGTACCGGGTGGTGTAGTCGACAATGGTCAAGATATACTTCTTGCCTGTGGGATTAGGCCATTTCAGGGGCCCCACTAGGTCCACGGCAATACGACTGAGAGGTTCACCGACTATGGGTAGGGGCCTCAGAGTGGCACTGGGCCTGTCTCCCTGCTTCCCTACCTTTTGGCAGACCTCACAAGACCGACAGTAGTCCCGAACATCCCCCGATACTCCTGGCCAGAAGAAAACTCTCTGGGTTAAGCGATGCAGGGTCCGTCGCTTGCCCAAATGCCCAGCAAGGGGAATATCATGTGCAATCTGGAGGAGGTCACGCCCCATACTTCCTCGGTACTATCATCTGCTTGTGAGGTATTTGGGCAGCGCCCACCCCTGCTTCCCCATGGACCCTGTACAACTTTCCCTGGTCCCTCTCATACCTCACATCTTCCAATCCCCCAGGATTACTTTCAGCCCTCCGTCTAAATGGGTCTAAGGTCCGGTCACCGGCTGTTTCTTTAGCGAAATCAGCGGGGGAATCCCAGGTCAGGGCAGGGACAAGCTCAACAGGTGGTGGGTACTTGACTCTTACCGGAACCTTCAGCAGGTGGAGCAGCAGCATGCTCTCTAGCTTGGTGGCAAGTGGTGACTGGATGAGCTTCAGCAGGGGTCTCAGTGCCAAAAGTGGAGACCAGGACTCCCAGATCATTTCCAAGGAGAACCTCAGCTGGCAAGTTCTGCATTACTCCAATTTCAATGTCCCTAGCCCCGGCCCCCCAAACCATATGAAGCCTTGTGGTAGGAATCCTGTAGACATGGCCTCCCGCTACCTGTACAGCCACAGACCGCCTGGTCCTGGCCCAGTCTGGTACCAGATGGGGTTGGACTGGGTTGAGTG